>JASVEL010011034.1:0-68446 GCA_032618575.1 Nicotiana noctiflora
TTGAGACACCACCATAGAGTCTCAAACGATTGATTCAATGCTAGTAGTCCGAGAGTTCACTGATGTTTTTCCTTCTAATCTTCCTGGCATTCCTCCAAATCATGATATTGATTTCTGTATCGACTTGGCTCCGGGAACTCAGCCTATATCTATTCCACCATACCGTATGGCTCCTAAGGAGCTAAAGAATCTGAAAGAGTAGTTGGAGGATTTGCTATCTAAGGGGTTTGTTAGGCCCAGTGTATCACATTGGGGTTCACTAGTGCTGTTTGTAAAGAAGAAGGATGGGACTATGCAAATGTGCATTGATTACCTCCAGTTGAACAAAGTCACCATCAATAACAAGTATACATTGCCTCGTATTGATGATTTGTTCGATTAGTTGTAGGGTGCTAGGGTATTCTCTAAGATCGACCTGAGTTCGGGGTATTATCAACTAAAGATTCGGGATTCAGATGTCCCGAATACTGCATTTAGGACTAGGTATAGACACTATGAGTTTCTGGTGATGTCATTTGGCTTGCCTAATGCTCCGGCGGCATTTATAAATCTGACGAACGGAGTGTTCAGGCCCTATATTGATTTTTTTGTCATTGTCTTCGTTACGACATCTTGATACACTCATGTAGCCTGGGGGAGCACGAGCAGCATTTGAGAGTAGTGCTTCAGACATTGCAGGAGCAGAAGCTTTATGCTAAGTTCTCCAAGTGTGAGTTTTGGCTAGAGTCAGTGGCATTCTTGGGGCATATAGTGTTAGGAGGGGGTATTAAGGTGGATCCCAAGAAGATTGAGGCAGTTCAGAGTTGGCCATGTCCTACTTTAGTGACCGAGATCAGTAGCTTCTTGGGGTTAGCATATTATTATCAATGATTTATGCAGGGATTCTCATCCATTACATCACCTCTGACCAGATTGACCCAAAAGAGGGCCTCATTATGTTGGTCCGATGATTGTAAAGAGAGCTTCTAGAAGCTCAAGACGGCTTCGACCACTACACTAGTTCTTGTATTGCCTTTCAGTTCAAGGACGTATACATTGTACTGTGACGCTTCTCGCGTTGTCTTGGGATGTGTATTGATGCAGGAGAGGAGAGTTATTGTATATGCTTCACGTCTGCTGAAGGTTCATGAGAAAAATTACCCTTTGCACGATCTAGAGTTGACAGCAATTGTTCATGCTCTTAAGATATGGAGACATTATTTATATGGAGTGTCATGTGACGTTTATACAGACCATCGCAGCTTACAACATTTGTTCAAGCAGAGGGATCTTAATTTGAGACAGCACAGGTGGCTTGAGCTACTAAAGGATTATGACATTACCATTCTTGATCATCCAGGCAAGGCAAATGTGGTTGCGAATGCCTGGAGTAGGATGGTGGAGAGCATGGGTAGCTTGGCATTCATTCCTGCTGAGATGAGACCATTAGCTTTGGATATTCAGTCCTTAGCTAACAGACTTGTGAGATTGGACATTTTAGAGCCCAGCCGGATGCATGTGTGGTTGCTCAGTCTTTATTATTAGGGGAGATTAAGGCCCGACAACTTGATGATTCGGATTTGGCAATTCTTAGAGAGACGGTACTTCAGGGAGGTGCCAACGTGATTTCTATTAGCTAGGATGGTGTGTTACAGCTTCAAGACCGTGTATATGTTCCTAATGTTGATGCGTTGAGAGAAAGGATCATAATAGAGGCCTACAGTTCCAGGTACTCCATCCATCCAGGTGCTACGAAGATGTATTGTGACTTGAGGCAGTATTACTGGTGGCGAAAGATGAATAAGGACATTGCGGAGCATGCAGCTAAATGTTTGAATTGCCATCAAGTCAAGTATAAGCACTAGAGGCCATCTGGCCTACTTCAGCGGAATCCCATTCCGAAATGGAAGTGAGAGCACGTCACTATGGATTTCATAGTTGGGTTTCCGCAAACTCAGTGGAAGGTTGATTCAACATGGGTCATTGTGGATATATTTACCAAGTCCACCCATTTCGTTCCAGTGGCTATATGCTCGGATTTACATTTGGGAGATTGTGAGATTGCACGGTGTTTCGGTCTCCATCATATCAGATAGAGGCCTACAGTTCACTTCCCGTTTCTAGAGAGTTGTTCATAGTAAGTTGGGGACCCGCGTAGAGCTTAGCACGGTATTTCATCCTCAGACCAACGGGAAGTCGGGGCAGACAGTTCAGATTTTAGAGGATATGCTTAGAGCATGTGTGATTGAATTTGGAGGGTAGTGGGATCAGCTATCACCCTTGGAAAAGTTTGCATATAATAACATCTATCAGTTCATCATAGAGATGGCCCCGTATGAGGCATTAAATGGTCGGCGTTATTCTTCTCCGGTCGGGTGGTTTCAGCCTAGTGAGGCTAAGCTGCTTGGTACAGATTTGGTTCAGGATGCCTTGGATAAGGTAAAGTTGATTCAGGAGAGGCTCCGCACAGCTCAGTCCAGGAAGAAGGGCTACACGGATCAGAATGCGCGTGATGTTTCATTTGTGATTGGTGAGAAGGTCCTCCTGAAGGATTCTCCCATGAAGGGCATTATGATATTTGGGAAGAAAGTCAAGTTAAGCCCAAGGTTTATTGTCCCCTTTGAGGTGTTGAGGCGAGTTGGAGATGTTGCATATGATCTTGCCTTACCTCCCATCTTATCATGAGTTCATCCAGTCTTCCATGTATCGATGCTCCAGAAATACCATGCTGACTATTCACATGTGTTGGATTTAAGTAACGTTCGGTTAGATGAGAGTTTGGGCTACGAGGAGGAGCCAGTTACCAGTGTTGATAGCCAGGACTACCAGTTGAGATCCAAGAGGGTTTCTGCAGTGAGAGTCTAGTGGAGGGGCCAACGGGTCGAGGAGGCGACCTGGGAGTCCGAGGAGGACATGCGAAGCCGATATCCCCACTTATTCAGCAGTCCAGGTACTTTTCTATTTCTGATCGAGGACAAACGTTTGTTTAAGAGGTAGAGAATGTAACGACCCGACTGGTTGTTTTGCATTTTCGAACCTCGTTTCTTTAAATAATACTTTCCGCTTTTGCTTTAGCAAATTTATGACTTGCAGGGGCGGATGGTTCAGATGTTAGAAGAGTTTCGGGCGAGATTAAGCCTAGTTGCTTCTTTAAGTTTCTTTAAAAAGGCCAAGTTTGACTTCGGTCAACATTTTGGGGAAACGAACCCGGAATCGTGATCTGACAATTTTTGAGGGTCCATGGGAAATATGGGACATGGGTGTATGCCTGGAATCGAACTCCGAGGTCCCTAGCCCGAGTAATGAATTTTTCTGTAAAATTGTTAAGTTTATGTTTCAAAGATTCCAATAAACTAAGAAATAATTATTTTCATAGGTATCAGGTTCGGATTTTTATTTCGAAACTTGGTACAAGTGCAAAATATCAGTTAAGACCTACCCATAAAATTTGGTATCAATCTGAGTAGTTTAAGGGCGTTTTGACCCGTTGTAGGAGAATTAAGAACTTGAGGTTCAATGAATTGATTCATTTAGTTTTGGGGGTTGATTCCTCGATTTAATATTTTTTTAAGTGTTTCGAGGGTTCGAGTAGGTCCGCCTTGTGATTTTAGACTTGTCGATATATTCGAGCGGGGCTCGGGAGCCCCGAGCATCAAATCGTCGAGGTTCGAGCGAAGTGGAAACTTAGTAAATGGACTGAGATTTGCTACTTCTATCAAAAACCCCATCTGCGGTTCATGGACCGCAGAAGCGGAACCTCAGATGCGGTCATAAAGTCACAGAAGTGAAAAGGGGGCCTGGTCAGGTGTACCGCAGAAGCGATCATTTAACCGCAGAAGCGGTTCCGCTTAAGCGGATGTTAGACCGCAAAAGCGGTCGAGCCAAATTGGCCTAGGACCGCAGAAGCGGCCCAGCAACCGCATAAGCGGTCCAGACCCTCACCGCCATAAGACCCAGAAGCGGCCTAGAAACCGCATAAGCAGTCTCGCTTATGCGGCCCCAGACCGTAGAAGCGAAAATTGCAGGGGGGCAGAATCTCATTTAATTCGAGTTTAAGCTCATTTCTTCCATATCTCTCTCAACTCTTAGGCAATTTTGGTGATTCAAAAGGGAGGTTTCAACATAACATTTCTAGGTAAGTAATTCCCACTCATTTTTAGCGCAAATACATAAACATTAGGTAGATTTAACACAAAGAATTGGGTAAAATCAAGGGATTTGAGCTACACCTAGGGTTCAATAGGAATTAAAGTATTAACACATAATTGGCCATGTAACGAACTAGAAATCATATATTTGTGATCCTTAGGTAATAGAGAACAACTACCCTCAAAAAATTTCGGAATCCAGGCACGTGGGCCCGGGCTTGAAATTTAGGAAACTAGTGATAATAGCTAGAAATTGCTTAAATAGCTAGAATTCGATCTTGTAAGCCTTTATTTACTAGTTCTTGCTTCATTTGATTAGTTTTGGATTGTCCGGATTCCAATTAAGGGCTTGAGCACATTCTTGAATATTAGGTGTGCACTTTGGAGTATGAGTCTCCTTTCTAGCCTTGTATGAGGGAAATTGTCCCCATAAGATTTTGAATAAGTTATTGTTGCTAAATGCAGGGGCTACGTACGTACGAGGTGAAGAGAGTTTGTACGTAGCTACTATATGATAATTGCTTGGGTAGTTTAGGACTTACGTCATGCCTAATTGGAGAATGTTTCTTACTCTAAATTGCCAATATGACCGTTATAAATTGTTAGAGACTTGAAGACATGAAAGTGAATATATAAATTGTTGAGCCTTGGTAGGAGCTCCCTTGTATGTACTTGAGCCTTATGTGTTTTTCTTGATATTTCTTGATTATGGATCGGGCCGATCACCTCGGTGATAGATGCATCTATGTTCGTGACGATCGACCCTCGGTAGTGCATAATTTATTTTCTGTTGGAGCGGACCGTCAACCTCGGCATGTTTGTTCGTGATTTATATGCTTACAGTTAGTTATGACATGATTACTCATTGTATATAAAAGGAGAAACTAGTACTTGGATTAAGGCAAGAACATGAATATAACCCTTTTGTTGAACATATGTTATTGCTAAACCATTATATTGTATATCTCACTCTATTATATCATATTATTTGGACATTAGTAAATATCAAGCCGACCTCTCGTCTCTACTTCTTCGAGATTAGACGGGATACTTACTAAGTACATGTGGTTTATGTACTCATGCTACGCTTTTGTACTTAAATGTACAGGTTTTGAGGCAGGTGGATTTGGACATTATCCGGGTGCGTAGCAGTGAGCTCGCTTAGGGACTTCTACGGTGAGCTGCCTTTTTTCTCATGTCGATCCGCAGACGAAGGAGTCCTTTCTTCTATTTATGGTTTCTGTCTATTCTGATTCGGACAGTAAGAAGTGTTTTATATATTTTTGTGTATACTCTATTGGTCGCCCGTAGTTAGTGACACCAGGTTCTGGCACACATTGTAGTAGATATTTATTTTTGGGATTTGTATCGCTGTGTCAGCACTTTATAATTTTTACTAGCTTCATCATCTACTTGAAAACTTTAGTATATCTGTTTTTCGCTAAACTAAAATGAAGACTTAATCATATTTCCGCAATTTGGCTGGCCTGACTATGGTGTTAGGCACCATCATAACCTCTTTATGAAAAATAGATCAACTATAGTAAAAATGTTTAACAAATATACTAAGTTAATATTATTGTTAAATGACTTAATTTATTCACGGTTATCCCTCCAATTTTTATTTTCTAATTTTTTTTTCTTATTTACGTTTATTTCCAGAATCAACCTTCCTTGCAAAACTATTAGCTTTAGATTGAACATAAATTGTATATTTTTAAGTAATTACAAAAAAATTAGACCATTTTACGAAAATCCTTCTACAATAGCAAAAGATGTAGTTTCGTCCGCTTAGGTTTGATGGGATTTTTGGGAAAAGAAATTAAAAAAGCAAAAAGAAAACAACAACGAAAAAATGAAAAGGGACATTCATTTTTGGAGAAGACTGGGTCAGGCTATTGAGGAAGAAAATAGAAAGAGAAAGTAGAAAAATTAAAATGAAGCAAATAAAATTAAAACAGAAGAACAACAGTAGTGAGAGGATTATTAATATCAAAATGATAAAGATATTTAGGATTCGATTCAGCGATCCTCCCATCTAGACATCTCTTTGGCGCACTTTCTAATCAAAGCATCCACCCGCTTATTTTTTCCCTAGGTGCTAATTAAAATTATTTATTAATTTAATACCAATTCTATACATAAAACAATGATTCCACATCAAAGCAATAGGTGCAAGAGCACTCATATGGCTCCACGTGCATCCGCCCATGGTTGCTATTACAACAACATGTCATTATATCCTGAGCCACTAACTACATAAAATGCATGCTATACACTTGGTGAAAAAGAAAATTTAACGTTGAATTCTTGTAATATAGTTCATTTTATTTTGAAATTTAACCTATATGCCATTGAAACTATAACATCAATACCAAAATCATACAAATTAAAACATTGTTAAGTAATGGCTAATTAGAAGTTCTAAAATAAGTATACTCATAAATATGATCTCCAAAATGTTAATAATCATTCAATATTTAATTAATTACAACAATTACTACCATTTATCTTATATAAGATATGCCCATAAGTTGTTGTCTCAAACTTCGTCAACCAACAAATCAGAAATCCAATTGATATTGGGAAATTCTTGATCTTTTTTCTCCCATTCCACAGGCCTTTTCCCCTTATAATCATGCACATTATTTACCCTTCTAGAAGAATTCCCAGTCTCACAATTCATCAGCTCCTCAGCTAACCTAGCATGGCTCGCCGAAAATAGGGAAAACTCGTTTTGATTTTGAATTTGAGGTTCAATTTTTGGTTGAGGCTGAGACGTAGAAGGGTTAAATAACTCATAATTTGTTGTATTTTCAACATTTTGTTGAGGCCGAGAAGAAGTAGAAGAAAAAGGAATCAAGAATTCATGATTATTAATTGACGATGAATTCCCATGTCCAGAAAATATAGTACTATAGTATTGTGGGGGTGGTGATGGTGGGAGCGGTTGAGGATTAGAGTGAATAATCATCCAACCGCCATTTAGTCCATTTTCTATTAAAATATCAGGATAAGGTTGGATGCGCAAAGGATACAAATAGATGTAGTACCAATTGTACTTAACCTCAGGGCGCAACTCTCTTAACGTGTGAGCGAAAAAACAGACCTTTCGCTCACACAAAGTACCCGCATTGCATGGGTGAGTCCTGTATTTTGCAGGATGTAGCCAATACTCAAAAACCCCATGACAAAGTTCACAACCATCTCCTTTAACACACTCCCCTGCTTTAAAACTTGGACATGGAATTGGCAAGTAATTATATCTCTTAGGGTTGCGACGACGCGCTTTTTCCCCTCGGTGAGTGAACGGACAAGACGTCCAATCGTGGCTACGGACTTTTGGGCATTTCTTGATTTTGTAGGCATACATACGAAAATCATCCGATTCGTATAGGGCTTGATCGATGAGTTCGTGAAAGTCTCCTGCCTCGTGCCCAAATTGTCTGCGAAAAGGAGATGATGAATAGTAGCTGAAATGACGATCATTTTTGTAAGCCATTGTTAGTGAATATATAATGACGATACAATTGAAGAAAAAAATGTAGGATGAAAATGCAAGAAAGTAAAGAATGTGTATGCAAAAATGTGATTGAAAAGGAAATCAACAGATTAAACAAGTAAAACTCTGGAGATAGCTGAAATAGAAATATTTTGGATTTTTTTTTTTTGGCAACACTAAGAGATTGTTTGTTATGGACTGTGAAATTGGTGAAAGAGAAATGGGATATTTATAGCTTGAAGAACAAAGAGTTATATTTATTTTTTTTACCCGGTGTCCAGTATTTATATTGGTGTCAGACTAAATTAAGGATTCACATCGGGAAGTCCCACATTAGGGGTAAAGCATTTCCTTACAAAAGCGACTCCATACCGAGGGATTCGAACCAAGACATCTGGTTAAGGATAAAGGAGTATTTATCACTCACTCCACCACAATCCTCGGTATATAGAGTTATATTTACTCAAAGGATATACTCCCTCCAGTCCAAAATAAGTAATTTTTTATTTATTTTCAAACAGATTAAGAAATTCATCTTCTAACATGAATTAACAATGAAGTTGACCATATTAACATTTACTATCCCTTCATATAAATACTCATAAACATACTCCAACATTATTTACTCCAATGACAATGTAGAAAAAACATAATTAAGTCATTCTTGAAATCTAAAAAACATCACTTATTTTGAACCATAAAAAAAACCAAAAAATTACTTATTTTGGACCGAATGAAGTATTTATTTTTTAACTACCAGGAGTTAATGACTTCATATCTATAGCATTGCAGTAACGGATGTCTATAATAGATTATTCAATAAAAGCAAAATAGATTTATGTAATCTGGAATTCAGGCAATCACTGACTCTGAGGTTTAACTAATTTCTTTTAGTGAGTTAATTACTTAAAAATTTGTACTTCTCCGTACGTGTCTGATAAAAGGATTAGCCATATAAATAGAATGGGTGCAGAATTATCTCTCCTCTCTACTCCCTCCCGTTTATTTTTTGATTTTGGTCCAAAATAAGTGTCTATTTATATAATCAAGAAAGAGTTTAATTTATTTTTACAAAATTACTCTTATCCCTAAAAAAATTCTTACTCCTCATATTAAATATTTAATTAAGGGTAATTTAGTCATACTATGTATTTTTTTATAGAATTTAGTAATTTTTTTAATGGGCTTGCTAAAAGCAAATTGATCACTTATTGAGAACCGAAGAGAATCTAGTTTAAATTTTCAGAAAAGTTGCAACACAAATATTTAAAGTTATATTGTGCGAATTCTCTAAAAATGATGACGTACTTGTGTCGGATCCTCCAAAAATATATTACTTTTAGAGAATCTGACACTCACCTAATAAAAATTTGAATTATCTGACACGCACTCGATAAAATTTTTTGCAGAGTCCTAGTAACATAGATTTATATAGGGTGATACAACTAAGGATGGCTTGTCAATATTGATGAAATTTGCATTTTTAGATCATAACTTCAAAAAAACTACTAACATAATACATGGCTGGGAAAAGAAAACAAAGAATCTATCCAAACAGGCTAATTATCTTGCTAATTTAATACCTATATATATATATATATATATATATATATATATATATATATATATATATATATATATATATATATATATATATATATATATATATATACCGCAATTTAATCTATTGCTAAAAGTATTCTACCTTATTTTTCATACATTAATTCCACTTTTTACAGTAGAAATTTGTAATTATTTTTTAAGTGACTTAATATAGTATAAAAGTTGAGTATATAAAACTTAAAACTTTATACTGTGTCAATGCAATTTAATCTATTGCTAAAAGTATTCTACCTTATTTTTCATACATTAATTCCACTTTTTACAGTAGAAACTTGTAATTATTTTTTAAGTGACTTAATATAGTATAAAAATTGAGTATATAAAACTTAAAACCCTAATCGAGACAGTGAAATAGCTGTAGTATCACCACTCACCAGATATGTCATGACTATAAAACATTCTTGGTTAGCTTAATATTATGTCCTATTTTTCACATCATTTTGTTTTTTAATTCAAAGGACTTTGTAACCAATGGTAGGACAAACAAACCAACTAAAATATATATATATATAATCCATTGTTAATGTTTCTTGTAATCTACTTAACTACTACCTACATGCAATACTACAATTGTTTTGTATGACATCAGAAAGAAAGTAAAAGAAAGAGAAGAAGAAAAAAACAATTAAAAATTTATCGGTTAAGTTTGGGATTACCGACAAAAGTATTAAAAAAACAAAATAAAAAATAAAATTGGAACTGTTTATCGGTTAAGTTTGGGATTATATAACAAGAAAGTCATCAAAGAGCCTTAAATAGGGATAAGAAATTAGGTCAGAAAATGACAATATTTACACTACATAAAAAATATGTATTGCATGAGAGTAGCCACGTTGTTAAGTAAGAAGTGAAACTCAAAGACATCCCAACAACCTAATTGGGCACTTGTTCCTTTTATACATCTAATAAGCAAACAAAAAATAATATATATATATATATATATATATATATATATATATATATATATATATATATATATATATATATATATATATATTATTATTATTATTATGTGAAATCAAGGATGGAGCTACAGTGACCGAAGGGTGGTTAGCTTTCAAATGAACTTGATAGCAAAATTTTATTTCATAAGAATAACTTTTGATTAACGTACATTCATAAGTTTTTTGCTTCCAAAGAAATCCTTTGAGAAATGTATAATTGTTTGTCGCTCCAAAAAAAAAATTACCAGAAAAAATTTATATTTTTGTAGATACGAGTCTTATATAATATACAAAATTTATATGCTTTTAAGCTAGCGAAACCTAATTAGTTTCGGCTACCGGCCATTATTTTATTTTGCCCTAATCTCATCAAACGGGCCCAATTTCTCAAATGAAAACTGGGTTGAGTTAGGCAACCTGCCAATTTGGGGTTTTGACACAGTTACTCAGAAAAATAAAATTATTTATCTTTGTCTACCCATTTTATTTTTCTACCCATAAACTAATTACATTTCTTACTCGTAGTACTTTTTGTGAGGAATTTTTTCTTTATTCTCCAATTCTTTCTAATTTCTATGTTTCTTTTCTTTTTTCCTTTTTTCTTTTGTGTTCTCCTTTTCTTTTTTTCATTTTCTTCCTTCTTTTCTCTCTCTTTTATTCATTTATTTTTTCCCAAATCGTATTATTGTTATTTTTATCATAACTTATTTCACACTCAAATTTGACTCTTTCCTTATTTTTTACTTTTATTTTTTTCTTTATTTCTTGTTCCTTTTTATATTTCACGTGATTGTCATGCAAACCTTGATTTTCTTCCCTACAAATATTAATACATACTATACCATTAGCAGTAACACCAACCAGTGATGGAGCAAGACAATATAATCTACGGCCACTAAATCTTCGTATATACTAGTTAGAATAGAAATGATAATAAAATATTGGAAAATGCAATAAAAATATAAGTAGCAAAAAGACTTTCAGTACCACATGATACCAATATGGTATACATGTATACCAACAGAGTATATGATCCATTTATAATATTGCTACAACTATCTGTGACTATACTACTGTACCAAAATATTAAAGGATACAATAAAAGTATGAGAAAACTACATGCTGACATTGCAAGCTAAATATTCGCAAAGCAACTTGCTCATTCCATATACTAGCAGGGTATATAGTTGTATGGGCCGTTCCAACAATTGCCTATAACTATAAAAATTATTACATAATACATATAATCTATATCCATCAACAAAAAAAATTTCCCAGCACAGCAAATCACGTTCATATAAATAATTTCAAAATAGAATTCACTTAAAATACAGCCAAAATACCAAGAAAAATTGTTCAAACTATTGTATGATACCAATATGGAATATAACTATACCAACATGGTATACAATTTTACTGATTAATTTTCGGCAACTATATGACTATACTACTATTACATAACACACACACACATAAACAGAAAAATAAAAAAATGGTGTAGCACATATTAATGTAATAAAGTATTTCAAGATATTGAACTATATTACTATTATTAAAAAAAAAATATTATTCTAGTATATCCAGCTAGTACAATCAAAAAATGATTCAACTAGCATAGGATACCAATATAGTATATAGCTATACTAATAGGTTATATAGTTGGAATAAATTGTATACCAAACTGGTATATTAGTATACTATTTGAGTATACAATACAAATTCGTCGTCTTCTCTTGTTCGACTATATTTCAACCCAAATTTCTAAAATATACTACAAAATCTCCACCAAATTGACTAAAACTTTAGCTACAACCTCCAATCAACTTTCCAAACAAACCCATATCGGATCAGATCAAAATAATAAAAAACACAAACAAACCAAGTTATAAGTTTCAAGTTTAAAGGTCCTTCAATGGTGGATTTGAAGTTTTGCACAATAAATCTCCAAAATTGAGTTTGGAATAAGAGAAAGAAGAAGGTATTAGTGAGAAACACGTGTGAATTGTCATTGATGATGAACCCTAGAATATTACAATAAGAGAAAACATTTTAGAATTAAACCCCATAATAGAAATGAAAAAGAATTCAAGTGTGAACTCTGGAAAACTAATGGGTTTAGAGAAGAAGAAGAAAATAGAGGAAGAATGGAACTCCATTTACAGCTCTAAGTACCAACCCTCTCGTGCTGGCTTTCTTCTCCAATTCATATTCGGTGTTGTTCTGTTTATCAGGTTTCCCTACCTCTATTTCATATTAACCGGGTAAATAGTTTGGGCACCATAGGTAAAAATAGTAAATAGTTTGGGCATGGGCATTAAAGAGTAAATAGTTTAGAATTAATGAGTATAAAGTGATATTTTCTCTGCCGATTTTGTATTTTACCCAAATCTCAAACGGGCCCAATTTCACAAGAAATTTAAAAATAGCCAGATTTATCACTGGTCATTGAAAAATAATCAAGTTTTAAAAGTTATCGAAATTTAGCCACTTTTTATGTAAAGAGAAATCTGAGCAAAAATACTGTTCAAAATCTTGAAAATACACTCGCAAATTTTATGGGAGTTCCAACATAAGTATGCTTGAACTCCCGCAAATTTTACGGGAGTTCCAGGATAAATATGCTGGAATTCCCGCAAATTTTACGGGAGTTCCAGGATAAATATGTTGGAATTCCCGCAAATTTTACGGGGGTTCAAACATAATTAGCAATCAGAAGCTCTGACAGGTAAGTCCGTTGAGTTGGCGAAGATTCTTCAGAAAAGGAGGATCAACATAGCCTGTGTCCAGGAGACTAGGTGGAAAGGGACGAAGGCGCGAGATGTTGACGAGTTTAAGTTGTGGTACTCTAGGGTCGTGAGGGGCAAGAATGGAGTGGGCATCCTGGTGGATAAGGACCTTAGGGAGTCCGTGGTGGAGGTTAGGCGAGCGAACGATAGGTTGATGTCTATTAAGTTGGTTATTGGGGGTTGCGTCCTCAACGTCATCAGCGCCTACGCACCGCATGCGGGCTTGGATGAGGAGGTCGAGAGGCATTTTTGGGACGACTTGGATGAGTTGGTGCGTAGTATTCCCCAATCTGAGAAGTTGGTCATTGGAGGGGAGTTTAATGGCCATATTGGGGCAGATGCTAGTGGTTATGGCGAGGTGCACGGTGGCTTTGGCCTTGGGGTTAGGAACGGAGGAGGCACTGCGCTGTTGGATTTTGCTAGGGCTTCCGAGCTTCTGATTGCTAACTCGACATTTCAGAAGAGGGAGGAGCATTTGGTCACCTTCAAAAGTTCGACGGCGAGGACTCAAATCGATTACCTTCTTCTTAGAAGGAGCGATAGAGGTCCGTGCAGGGACCTGCAAGGTTATTCCGGGAGAATCCCTTTCAACCCTTCATAGACTCCTAGTAATGGATGTCGGAATCTGGGTGAAGAAGAAGCAGAGGGGTGCTCGGGGCCAACCGCGAATTAGATGGGGTGCTCTAACTAAAGAGAAAGCCCAGGAGTTGGAGAGAAGGTTAGTCGAGGGTGGAGCTTGGAGAAGTTCTGGGGTAGCAGACGCAATGTGGTCAGAGACGGCGAATCTGGTTAGGGAGGCAGTGCGGGATGTTCTTGGGGTAACCAAAGGCTATCTAGGCAGACATCAGGGTGACTGGTGGTGGAACGACGTAGTGTGAGGAAGAGTAGAGGTGAAGAAAGCTGCTTTTGCGAAGTTGGCAGGGATCACAAGCGAAGAAGAAAGGCGGGTGAACAGAGAGAGCTATAAGGTGGCAAGGAAGGAAGCGAAATTGGCTGTCACGGAGGCTAAAACGCGGCTTTTGGTCGCATGTACGAGGAATTGGGGGAGAAAGGCGGGGACAAGAAGTTATTCCGGTTAGCCAAAGTAAGGGAAAGGAAGGCGCGGGACCTGGACCGGGTTAGGTGCATCAAGGATGAAGATGGTAGAGTCCCTGGTGGGGGAGTCTCAAGTCAAACAGAGATGGCAGGCGTACTTTCGAGACCTTCTCAACGAGGAGGGGGACCAAACCATATAACTAGGGGAGCTGGGGCATTCGGAGCGTCATAGAGACTTAGGGTACTGCAGGCGTATTAAGGTGGAAGAGGTCGTGGGGGCTTTGCGTAGGATGAGTAGAGGTCGAGCGACCGGGCCAGACGAGATCGGTGGAGTTCCGGAAATGCATGGGTAAGCCAGGAGTGGAGTGGCTCACCAGGTTGTTCAATGCGATCTTCGGGTCCAAAAGGATGCCCGAGGAGTGGAGGTGGAGTACGAGTGGTGCCCTTGTATAAGAACAAAGCGGATATCCGAGTGTTGCGACAACTATAGGGGCATCAATTAATAAGCCACACCAATGAAGGTCCGGGAGCGGGTGATCGAGGCCGAGTGAGGGATTCGACATCTATTTCCGTGAACCGGCTCGGTTTTATGCCGGGCCGGTCCACTACATAAGCTATCCACCTTGTCGGAGATTGGTGGAACAGCTTAGGGATATGAAGAAGGACCTGCACATGGTGTTTGTCGTACCCGCGCGTACGACAAGGTCCCTATGGAGGTACTATGGAGGTGCCCGGAGGCTAAGAGCGTGCCGGAAGCCTACATCAGAGTAATCGAGGACATGTACGATGGAGCTAAGTCCGGGGTTAGGACAGTGGGTGGCGACTCAGACCATTTCCCGGTGGTTACGGGGCTCCATCAAGGATCTGCGCTTAGCCCCCTCTTGTTTGCCTTGGTAATGGATGCTTTGACGCGACATATTCAAGGGGATGTACCTTGGTGTATGCTATTTGCTGATGACATAGTCCTGGTAGACGAAATTATATCTGTTAATTAAATATACAAAAAGTTCTACACTATTAATATATAAAATATGTATATTATTCATTAATATTTGGAGTGCAAATTTTACGCTGAGTCGAGCAAAGTGGGAGGGAGCGTGATGATTGGATCTCAGGCCATAGCCAAGAGGGATAGTTTCAGATACCTTGGATCGGTGATTCAGGGGGGACGGAGAGATAGACGGGGATGTCACTCACCGTATAGGGGTGGGGTGGTCGAAGTGGAGGCTTGCATCAGGAGTCTTGTGTGATAAGAAAGTGCCACAGAAACTCAAGGGGAAGTTTTATAGAGTTGTGGTTAGACCGGCCATGCTGTATGGGACGGAGTGTTGGCCGGTGAAGAAATCTCACGTTCAGAGGATGATGGTGGCGGAGATGAGGATGCTTAGGTGGATGTGCGGGCTCACCATGTTAGATAAGATTAGGAACGAAGTTATTCGGGAGAAGGTGGGGGTGGCCCCAGTGGATGAGAAGATGCGAGAGGCGAGACTTCGGTGGTTCGCGATTTTGGGGTGTGACAGCCCCGATGCCCCGGTAAGGAGTTGTGAGCGGCTAGCGGTGGTCGGTGTGAGGCGAGGCAGAGGGAGGCCCAAGAGATACCGGGGAGAGGTAATTAGACAGGACATGGCCAGGATGCGGATTTCCGAGGACATGACCCTTGATAGGAAAGTCTGGAGGTCTAGTATCAGGGTTGTAGGATAGGGGTTTCTAGATTTTCCATACTCCTTTCCCGAGGTGTGAGGCGTGGTAGGGCCGCCCATAGATGATTAATTTGTGTTCTCTTTTGGTAGTCATTTCTGGTAGTTACTGTTTTGATATCATTGCATGCCTGTCTCTTTATGGTACATATGCATCTTATGTTTAGATAATTTTTATGAGGTGTATGCTGGAGTAACTAATGCGGTTTTTGTTTTTTGTTTTTGTTTGCCTTTTTTCCATGCGCCGAGGGTCGATTGGAAACAGCCTCTCTGCCCTCTCGGGTAGAGGTAAGGCCTGTCTACATATTACCCTCCCCAGACCCCACCTTGTGGGAATATACTGGGTTGTTGTTGTTGTTGTTGTTGTTCAAACATAATTATGCTGCAACTCTCGCATATTTTACAGGAGTTCCAGCAAGTACAAATATCCAGTATAATATACCGGAGGTTGGAGCACTGGTGCTCCAGTCTCTCGCAAATTTTATAGGAGTTAGTAAAGTATACCGTTCCAGCATAATATGTTGTAGTTCGTACACAAATGCACCAGAATTCCCGTAAATTATACGGGAGTTGCAGCAAATAGTGGCTATTTTTTATTGACTTCGTAAACAGTGGCTATTTTTCGATAGCCAACTATAAAAATGATTATGCCACGCGATTTTTACCTCAATTTCTCTTCAAAGTTTTTTGCTTCAAACGAGTAAAATTGGCAACAATTGGCACATGCAAAAGCAAATCTTTTGCTTATTAGCACGTCAATGGAAAAGAATATCTACTAACCTAAAATTAGCTTTTCTAAAGAGGATTCTATTGCTAAGCTTTATTTCAGCGATGGGTCAATCATAAATAATCTTTTTATCTTTAAGATATGGAAAAAGTTCCCACGTATACTATCCTCCCCGGACCGTAGCAATCAGATCTCACTGAGAGTTTTATCGCATTTGTTGTTGTATTCTATTATTAAGCTCCAATATGCCAACTTTAGTCTTTTTATATATGTAGGGTCTCAAGTTGCAGTCCCCAACTTCATCCTTTGGATTGGTTTATTTTAACTGCTTATTAGCTTTTAAGCTTTTTTTTTTAGTTTTCTTTGCAATCCCAACTTTCGACCCATGATTATGATGTTTCAAATTTCAAACAAGTGATTCTCAATTATGTTGATTCTGAGGTGGCTAAATTTTAAAAAACTTCCAATATTCTTTTAAAGATGGATTAGAAATATGGCTATTTGTGCACTTTCCCGATTGCCTCAATGTTGGTTGATGATAGGCTATAATTATATATTTTAGTCGATCATTACACTCGAGTTTACTGTACTTTAATTGAGTTTGAGCTTTAATCGCTAGTATTTTTCATTAATTGTGTGTTTTATGCCTTGTAGGTGTGATTTCGAGCTATATAGATATTATGAAATGAATATAAGTGAGTTGCAGCTTTGAATTCTGAGTAAAATCTCAAGAAATTAAGCCGGAATCGTGTTCGGGGGTCAAATTTAATAATTAAGTACGAACGAAGACTCGAGGAGGCATATTATGCACTGTCTAGTAAAATAGACATAAACTTTTCCTCAGACCTCCATTTGGGCTCCATAATATATGGTTGGAAAGCTAACTCAAACATGTTTTGCGTTTTAACAAATTCCAAATGTAACAGGGTGAATTCAGCGGTTTCACCGCAACCGCGGCAGAACCGCGGCAGAAAATCAAAGACCATGTTTGGCCGCGGTCCCACCGCATTTTAGCCGTAGTTGCGCTGCTCCAGACGTCAAAAAGAGTTCTATTTCGTCCAGGACAAGTTTATTTCGGCCTTACACTATTCCAACTTGTATAAAAGGCGTCCTAAACCTATTTGGGAGCGTAGGGGACATATTTTGGACACAAAATTAGACCTAAGGAGGCAAGAGACACTACTTTAGGGTTAGACAACACCCTTGGAGGCAATAACACATTGGGAACAAGGCAGAGAATTCTTCTACGAGTTTTTCTTCCCCTTCCTATTTTTTATTGTTGGTTATGACTTTTAGTATTGTAGTTTTACATACTATTATGAGTAGCTAATTTGTTATCTAGAGTTTTGATAGAACTTTTTGTAGGATAAATTCTTGTTATGTTTTTATATAATTGAGACATAGCTTTTCTCGATTTGTTCAACTACGTTTATATTCTGGTTGATTGAAGAGCTCTTAATTAGCTATGCCTATTTAGTATGCATAACTCGGGAGAGAGTGGATATTTAGGTAATTGTTGAACAACACCACTCCCAAAGTATATGAAGGATCAATAACCGAGGGTTTAAAGGCGGGATTAGGGATAACGAAGCCTTGGGTGCGATCTGAAGTGAGCTGTATTAAAAGCCAGCTAGCGTAGCTCGGGGGAGTGCGTCTAGTAAATTGTCGTAATTACTCGGTAGAGATTTACGTAATAAGAGTGCTCATGATTGGTAGAGAATACTTAGGCGAAATTATAGAAGACATAGCGGGAAGGATTCCGACAATTGGTGAAAATCATAACTCTAGACCTCCTTAATTTTGGCTCTAACCCTTAGTATATTTAGTTGTTAATTTAGTAGTTTAATTTGTTAGTTAATTAGTTAAACACGCAAATCTAAATATCTATAAGTTAGGAATTGTTCAAGCTTCTGTTCTTAGTGATAGTGAACAACTGTAGCTATGCTTTAGTTCTCTGTGGGATTCGACTCCTGACTTGTAAACCAGATTATATTTGCAGCGACCGATTTATCCTTTTTAGAATGTATAGTTGGGCGTGATCATTGGTTCTATCTATTTTTTCTTCAACTTTTAGTAATTAGGTCATCTCCAAGGCTGGCATTATTTCTTGCACTAAATTTCACATTAAAATGGTGTAACACTAAATTTACTCCAACCATTATACTATATTTTTACACTAAATCTTCTCTCTATTCTATATTATATTATTATCTTCTATTTACTTTTTTATTTTTCATTTCCTTCAAACTAATATTATCTTTTTTTATTTTTCCATATTCGTTATATATAATTTTCATTCACCACTTATATAATTATTTATTACAAAATTATTTTAAAGGATAATCAACTAAATGTGAAATCATTGATAATAGATAATTAAATAAATATTATATCTTAGTCATATTTAATTTAAGTACCACATAAATATTTAACTCTCGCCTCTATTCTCCCATAAATGCTCGATTAATGCATTGCAAAGTGCGAAACGCGCATATTTATCCTTAATTTTTTTTATCGAGCTAAAAATTATTCAAATTGGTGATCTTCGTCTACTACCATTTCTACCGTAGGAGCTGGACATTCACGTGCATCTTCAAACAATTAAGAAGACTGTCAGAAAATTAAAGGGATGTATTCGTCAAGTCGAAAATTTACACCCTAGTAGTGCTTCCGAAAAAGATATCGTAAGTATTTTTTTTAGTTACTTGATTATACTATATTTATTTGCTTATTGTTTATCTTACATTTACTTAAATAATGCAGATTGCACAAGCAAAAAATTTATTTATGCAAGACCCGATTTTTAAAAAAGGCGTGTCGGATATGATGAACGATTTTGAGAAGTTTAGCGATGTTGATCTTGGAAGAACAAACGCAAGAAAGCATGGATCTACTAATATATCATTGGAGTCTGAGGCTCCTACTCCATCTTCATTGTTGGTAACATCGGGCAACATGTCATCATTTCCACTGAATTTAAATGAAGAAGTTGCAGTTGAGGCGACATCATCACAATGACTTATTGGGGTAAAGAAACCAAAATTGAAGAGAAAATTTGATGAAGATTACATGAAAATGGTGCAATCGGAAAATAATCGGCTTGTTGAGGCGATGGAAAAGTCAAGTAACTCAAGAAATGAAGCTTCGACACAAAAAGAATACAAAGAAGAAAATAAAATTTTATTGACGATCCAAATCTTCGTGAATTTTTGCGACAAGAACAAAAACAAATAATCGATAAAAGAAGTCAACAATTTCAACAACCACAACCGCATCAATCTTCTACCCCGTTCTCTTAGTATTTTGGTAATTTTTGGTGCACACGAAAATGACATAGGGTAAACTTATGTTTTATGTTTCTAATGTAATTTCAATTTTAATGTACCCTCCTTTTATGTACTTTAATTATAATATATTTTTATTTTATGTATTGTTAATTTTTTTAAAAAAATTTAGTTTTTACATTTCAATTTTAGCAACATAAGATATCTTACATTTATATTTTTTATCTTTAAATCATGGTTATATTTCTTATTATATATTAATAATAATAATAATAATAATAAAATATTAAATTATATTTTTATATAAATAATATATATATATATATATATATATATATATATATATATATATATATATATATATATATATATATATATATATATATATATATATATATAAATTAATATATCAAAAAATAGGATATAAAATTAAAATTATAAATATCTTAATATAAAAATTAATTATATACACAATATATGATAAATTAAAAGTCCAAAAAATAAAAAAATTAAATAAAATAATATTAAACCAAATTTAGAGTGGTGCAACACTATTTATGCTCTATTATAGTGCAAGATATAATATTGTATTGGAACAAAAAAAAAATACTATTCCTTGCACCAACTACTATTTCTTGCACCAAATTTAAATTTGGTGCAAGAAATGATGCACCCTTGCAGATGGTCTTACACCTCCTGATGAGAGATCGAATGTCTTCAAACCCTTCAAACCAAGAAACAAATGGTCCGAAGGCGATAATAGCCGCTTCCATAGTATATATTAGTCATTCTTAAAAATAATAGTCGATAAAATATATTTTTTTGACATAAATATATAATATACATATAATATATATTATTTTATATATGAGTTAATACCCTCAAACCCATCTAAACTATACTATTTTTGTAAGTTTACTACCTAAACTATCGAGTGTCCCTAGAAACCCCCTAAACTATATCACCCTTCATATAAAAAAAAATATCGTCGCTTATGTGGCACTTTGTTTGCAATCACTTCCTCAAAAGCACGTGAAGCTTGAAAATTAGTAGATTTGGGGTCCACCTGACAGCATGAACAACGGCTAATTAGCCCATTTTTTTTAAAATAACTTATATTTTATCCCTTTTTTTTAAATTACACCATCTTCTCCATTATTTCACATTTCTTCTTCACTGCTTCACCATTTTAGAGATGAGATACATGTACAGTTGTTCTTAGAACTGTTTAGTGTTCTTAGAGGTGTTCTTACTTTCAGTTATTATTTATTGATTACTACTCACTGAGTTGGAAGTACTCACTCTACTCCCTGCACCTTGTGTACAGATACATGGATCCAGGAGGGCAGTTGAGCTATACACTGTTGTCTTTCTATCTGTCGAGGAGATATCGAGGTAGTTGCCGGCATCCGTAAGACCCGATCTCTCCCTTCCTCTGTCTATCTTTTGTTTAATTCTACTTAGACTCAGATTGTATAGGCTTTACTATATTGTTAGAGGCTCAGACTTGTGACACCAGATCTATTGGGCTGTATTTTCAGTTGTTTCTATTTTCGCATTTATTATTATTGTTATGAAAATAGGCTAGTTAACTCAAAATGAAACAATCTTAGTTAATAATTGAACTGGTTATCTGGAAAATGGTCGGGCTTGCCTAGCAATGTGTTGGGCGTCATCACGACCGGGGTTTGGGTCGTGACAATTAATTATACATGTTTTGATGAAAAATTAATGAAAATATTATTAAAGAGAACACATTGACTGAATGTATATTTCAGCTCAAGAAGAGTAGCAATCTTTTTAAAATTATAATAATTCACGGAGGTGTCGTAATTTATTTGTGATTGGTAGGACATGTGTATCATTAATTAATAAAGGTAATATCCTCAAACCCACCTAAACTATACCACTTTTGTCAGTTTCCTACCTAAGTTATCGAGTGTCCCCTAAAACTCTTTGCACTATATCCTCCTTCGTATAAATCTCTCCTCCCCATGTCGCTTATGTGAATTTTAATATTAATTAGATTAATTACCCACGTGGCATGCCACATGGCATATTTTATAATTTAATTGTGATGTGTATCATACGTACTACAGCTAATGCGATGGCATTTTTTTATACAAATGGTAATATAGTTCAGTGGGTTTTCGGGGAAACTCGATAGTTTAGGTAGGAAACTAAAAATTGTATAATTTAAACGGGTTTGAGAGCATTAACTCTTTATATGTTTGACTAGCAAATGTAATTATTTTTAGCCAATCGGCTAAATGTGTAACTTTGCCTTTAATTTAATGGGAAATTAAAGCTTCGATAAAATAATTTAATCTACCATAACGTATTAAATTATTACATATGCATAACTCTTTTACCAAGATATAGGACTAAAATAGTAACATGCACAATAACCAAGTCCCTTTCAGTTTGATCATTTTACTAGAAAAAGCTTATTGGTATTCTTTAATAGAGATTTAAAGTTTAAATTCTTTACAAAAAACATAGTAAGGGGTTACTTCTCCCTTATGAACCCCACAACTCTATATTAATTGAGCCAACCATATGATTCAATAAAATACAAAAGAGTCCATTGTCTTATATTTTTGAGCCATGGGTCGATTGGAAATAAATTCTCAGTTATTTTGGATAGAAATAAAGCATACGTACGTATTATCCTCTTTATATTCTATTTTGTGAGACTATATTTAATAGTAATTGTTGTTATTGTAGTCCATTGCCTCATAAATTTCATAATTAGGAGAGTCTGAAAAGTCAAAGCGTCAACTTGTAAGAAGTAGCGTCTATGGACAACTAATTAAATCTACATTTCGATATGTCGCACTCAGAGAACAATTGACAAATATGGACTGCTCTACCTATGATTAGACCACACATACGAACGTGGAAATATATATATCCACTTTGTCCGAGTACCATTACTTTTCTTTATCTATAAAGGTTTTCGACTTTTAATGCCCCAACTAAATGGTTACGAAATTAGTATACGATGACATATTTCCAAATGGATTATTACAAACACGATTTGACATTCGGGGTGGGGGTGGGGGTGCGGGTGGGGGAGTACAAAGCAAAAACACAAGATAAACCCCTTTGCCAACTTACGTCATCGCCAACCTCATCCTCCATTTTTTCCACAAAATGAAGTAAACTCAAGAATAAAGTAAAGTTACTTCAACGATTACTTTATTTTTACTCCAAAAAAAATATTTATTTTATATTTTTTTTTCTCTTTAATATTATATTATTATCTTTTATTTAAATTTTAGTTTTTTATTTTTATTAAATAAATTCTATTCTCTTTTTAAATATTCATCACATATAATATATATTCCTTTCTTATATAACTATTTAATGTATCTTATTTTATCCCATAAATTTTTAAATAATATAATTTGTAAGAAAATATTATAGATTATTTACATTAACGATAATTTAAACAAAACTAAAATTATTGAGATACAACATAATTATATACATATAACAATATGCTAAAATAATTTTCTATCCGACTCGTCATGAATTTTTGTAACATGAACAATAACAAATAATGAATAAAAGAAAGTCAACAATTTTCATCGTCACAATCACAACAATCCTTGGCCTCGACCAAAAATAGGGGAGCGTTGGAGTAAGACTTCTCCAAAAATTGGATGCATTATGGCTAGAGCCGCTAAAATGGGCTTGGCCAACCCGACCCAGCCCTCTACTTGGGTAGGTCTGGGTTGGGATATCCCATTTAAAACTAGTCCAAGTCAGTTTGCTGACCCTTGAGGCTTGATCGGGGCAGGTCTGGGCCGGTCCATGGGCCAAAAATTAATTAACTTCAAATTTAAATATTTTAAAAAAGAAAAACTAAAAAAAAAATATTATTTATAATCCTCATTTTTCAATCTTAGATTGCTCATTTACCCTTGTATATCAACTAGTAGTATTTATTTTTTTATGTATGTCACGACCCAAATTTTTCACCATCGGGAGTCGTGATGGCACCTACTAATGGGAGCTAGGCAAGACAACCTTAACTACCTGCTACACTTTCATATTTCTTCTTTTTAACAAATACTAGGCGATAATATAATAACATCAAAAATTTTAAATAAGTAAGCGGAAGTCAATAATTTTATATCTTAAGACTACGTGTATTACAAATTTTAAGAAAAAACTTAAATATGCAAAGCCTGGTGTCACAGTGTCACAAACTGTCTAAGAGTCACTACATACAAGGTTTGAAGAAAATACAATACATTGTTTCCGAACAAAAGAAAATAAAACAGGGAATAGAGATAGAGGGTGACGCCAGGGCCTGCGGACGCCTGCATGTCTACCTTGGATCTCCCGGTGGACTGAATGAAGCCCTCCAACTATTGTGTGTAAGTTGCTCCTGGATCTGCACACAGTGCAGAGTGTAGTATCAGTACAACCGACCTCATATATTGGTAAGTGTCCGGCTTAACCTCGGCGAAGTAGTAATGAGGCTAGGACCAGACTGCCAAATAAACTTGTGCAGTTTAAATATATACAGCGGAAAAGAAAATACAGAAATAACCAGTCAATATGGAAAGGGAAAACATGATGTGGGGGATATAATAGTTCAAAATAGAAAAGCATCAAGTAAGGAAGGAAATAATATAACTCAGATACCGATAAGGAACCAGGAATCAATAAATGCACGACATCACCCTTTGTACTTTTATTCCCATCATTACCAAAGAAAATACAATCGAAATGTGCATGGCATCACCCTTCGTGCTTTTACTACCTTTCCTCATCATATAATCAATAGAATCGATCCGGAATGGTACATCGTGTGGCACGATATCACCCTTTGTACATTACACTCCTATTCACAATCATACACAGCATCACCCTTCGTGTTTTATATTATTTTCTCATAAAACAATAATGCACAACATCACCCTCTGTGCTTTATCAGTCTTCCTCACCCAAACAACAATCACAAACAATGGGGCGAGGGAATAACAAGATTATAATAGGAATCCCGATAAGGGCGCAATAATTAAATAATTAAATCCCGACAAAGGAACAACATCAATAATATTAATATTCGGACAAAGGAGATAACCAATAAATCAATAATATCCCGGCAAGGGAACACTATAGTAACTCTTTATCTTTTCATTTTTACTTCACGCTCACTTTACCACTTGAGCCAATGCTCTAAAGGTTTCAATCTACTTAATAACTCATAATATAACTTGGGCTATTTCTCCTCGATGTTCAAAAGTCACAATTACTTCCTTGGATTTTCACAAGAAATAGAAATCACCTTTAAAGCATAGATTATTCAACGAAATCATGAAAACCACATTATATGACCCACTGTTATGCTAGACACTAACGTATATATACTCGTCGCCATGTCTATACATCGTACTCAACAATAATCACGTATCAAATAAGACTCAACTCATAATCCCTCAAGCTAAGGTTAGACCAAACACTTACCTCAAACTCCCACGGTCAACTCAATCTTCAAAAATCACATTTCCTTTTGAATTTGGATCCAGCACCATTGTATTTAGTCACAATTTACTTAATTACATCAATAAACGCTAAATGAATCAATCCCAATACATAAAAATGTATTTTCCAAAGTTTTACTCAAAAAATTAAAATTCACCCTCGGGCCTACATGGTGTAAACCCGAGATTCGAACCAAAATCTGATCACCCATTCTACAACAAACCTAAATATATAATATATATTTTAAAATTGGACCTCAAATCGAGGTCCAAATATTCAATTTTTGAAAAACCTAAGTTCTACCCAAAACACCAAATTTTTCCCATGAAAATCATTGATTTTAAGTTGAAATCATGTTAAAAGATGTTAAGTAGTGAAGAAAACTAGTTAGAAACAACTTACAATTGATTTTGAGAATAAAGGTTTTTTGAAAAATCGCCTCTTATGTCATTGGGGTTTGTAAAAATGCAAAATGACTGAAAATCCTGTCTATTTATACCCCTCTCAGACCCCCTGTGCGGACCGCACAAAATGGACTGCGGCCGCACAACCCTTCTTGAGGATACTGCAGCTTAGCGATCCTGTGCGGACCGCACAAAGTCGATTGCGGCCGTGCAGTCCTCCATCACGCACCATACCAAGTCGACCGCGGACCGCGCTAGCCCCCACCGCAGTCACACATAATTTCTCATGGATCGCACTAGCGGGTTCGAAGAGCTAAAATTGCTCTGAACCTGCAATATCTGTGCTTTTAAACCTAAGACCTTCTGGAACCTATTCAAAACTCACTGAGCCCTCGGGGCTCCTAACCAAACATACGTACTAACTCAATAACATCATACGAACTTATCAGTGCAATCAAATCTCCAAAATAACATCATTATCAATAAATTAAACGTCAAAATCAAAGCATTTTTCTCAAACTTCTTAAAACATCAACTTAAGCAATTTTGGTCCGAATCACATCAAACGACGTCCATTTTTTACCAAGTTATATAGAAGTGACTTAAATCATATATAAGGCATGTACCGGGCGCCAAAACCAAAACACGGGCTCGATACTAACATGTTCTAATCAGATTTCATTTCAAATTTTCTTAAACAATTTCAGAAAATAATTTCCTTTCAAAATTTATTACTCGGGTTCGGGACCTCGGAATTCGATTTCGTGCATACGCCAAAGTCTAGTATTTTCCTACTGACTTTCCGGGACCGTCAAACCACGGGTCCCGATCAGTTTACCCAAAATATGGACCAATGTCAAATTAACTCATTTTATAATCGAATTTTATTATTTTTCATAGATTTTCTATATTTAGCTTTCCGGTTACGCGTCCGGATTGCGCATGCAAATTAAGGTGACTCTAAATGAGATTTTCAAGGCTTCGGAAACATAAAATTTAATTTAAAACAAGCGATGACCATTTGGGTCATCACAACGTACTTGTAATATGACAAGAATAGTTTTTCTTTTGCTTAACTAACAACGAACTCGAAAAGATTTAAGTGGCCAATAATAAAAATTTATCAAAAGAAAATATTATTTTTAAGTTAAAATCATGTTACAGGATGTTAAGTAGTGAAGAAAACTAGTTAGAAACGACTTACAATTGATTTAGAGAAGAATGACTGCTTGAAAAATCGCCTTTTATGTTGTTTGGGGTTTGGAAAAAATACAAAATAACTGAAAATTCCGTCTATTTATACCCCTCTCAGGCACCTTATGTGGACCGCACAAAATCGACTGCGGCCGCACAGCCCTTCCCGCGGATACTGCAGCCTAGCGATCCTGTGCAGACCATACAAAGTCGACTACGTCCGCACAGTCCTCTATCGAGCACCGCACCAAGTCGACCGCAGACCGCGCTGCCCCTCTCAGCGGTTGCACATAATTTCTCGCAGACCGCACTAGCAGGTTCAGAGAGCTAAAATTGCTCTGAACCTGCAATATATGTATTTTTAAACCTAAGACCTTCCCGAATCTATCTGAAACTCACCCGAGCCCTCGGGGCTCCTAACCAAACATACGTACTAACTCAATAACATCATATAAATTTATCCGTGCGATCAAATCTCCATAATAACATCATTATCAACAAACTAAACCTCAAAATCATGCATTTTTCTCAAATTTCTTAAAACATCAATTTTAGCAAATTAGGTCTGAATAACGTTAAACGACGTCCTTTTTTTACCAAATTTTATAGAAGTGACCTAAACCAGTATCGGGAGCCGGAACTAAAATACAGGCCCGATACTAACATGTTCTAATCAGATTTCATTTTAAAATTTTTTAAATAATTTTAGAAAATAATTTCTTTTAAAAATTCATTACTCGGGCTCGGGACCTCGGAATTCAATTTCGGACATATGCCCAAGTCCCATATTTTCCCATGGACCTTCTGGGACCTTCAAACTCCGGGTCTGGGTCCGTTTACCTAGAACGTTGACCTATGTCAAATTAACTCATTTTATAATTGGATTTTATCATTTTTCATAGATTTCGATATTTAATCTTTATGGCTACGCGCTCGGACTGCGCACATAAATTGAGGTGACTATAAATGAGATTTTTAAGGCTTTAGAAACACAGAATTTAATTTAAAATAAGCGATAACTGTTTGGGTCATCACAACATACTTGTAGTATGACAAGATTAGTTTTTCTTTTGCTTAACTAACAATGAACTCGGAAAGTTTTAAGTGGGCAATAATAATTTTTTTTTAAAAGAAGTATTACTTTAAGTGGCCAATAATCAGTTTGGTTACTTTAATATATTATTAAATAATAAATTACTCTATAGTATAGAAAAACATCAAGTTTTAATACCCAAAGAAAATTGACAACACTAGCAATTTCATGAATTTTAAAAATTTCTGGACTATAATGATGAAATCAACAAATAATGTTAAACCTAAATTAAAGAACCTTAACTTATAAACTTATTGATGCAATTTCTGAACCTAAGGAAAGTGATAGAAAAGTACCAAAAAAATATTCATGTAACGTTAAAAAAAAGAAGAGATAGAGATATAGAGAATTTGCATTTCAGTTGTCACACCTCCTTTTGGCGCGCTTACCCCGAGGGATAAACGTACAAGGGAGTTTTTCCAATTTAAGTGACAATATTCGAAATGGGATTATTTATTTATTTTAGAGTCGCCACTTGGAATAAATTATGGTGTCCCAAGTCACCAATTTATTTAAATCCCAAATCGAGGAAATTTTCGACTTTCCAAATGAAGTCTACGAACCAGAAATTCTAAGTAAGGAATTCTGTTGACCCGAGGGAAGGTGTTAGGCATCCCCGGATCCCGTGGTTCTAGCACGGTCGCTTAAATTATTGTAATGGCTAAATATGTGATTTTTAAAAAATGTTCAATACTATAATGCAATTTTAAATCATTTACCGCGTTTGGTTATTTTTAAGAAAGAAAAAAAATGAACATTGTTATTGAGGGGCCCCGTAATTTTATTTCTTCTATTTAGCTAGGCTCGTAACATTTTTTATTTTAAAAAAAGATAATCCTAAAGTGACTACATCTTTTCTATTTAGTTTGTCTCTAAAAGAAAAGAAAAATCCTAAACAATTACATGCTTAAAAGACTACTCTATATTAATACAAAAGGTGTTCCCTTGAATGGCAAATTTATTCTTCAAATTATAAAGCTAACTACAATTTGACAAAAAAACTAATAAAATAGAAAATAACAACAAATATTGATCAACAACTTGCTTTTCTATTTCATTTCAAAACTTCAACTTCCAATTCGAGCTTACATCAACACATGGTTTTTAGAATGTGTACCTGGTTTTGAAAGGAATGGGAAAATGGCAAATCAACAGGACGGTGAAAATACAGCAACAACAACAGTAACAACCAGCAGTAGCTTCAACACCTCAATCCCGAAAATCCCAGCAATACGGAGAAAAACAAAAAAAAACAGTAAAAATATATATATATATATATATATTCCAGATTTTCTCTTTGTTTTGGCTTTCTAGCTTTAAACTCTTTTCACTTCTCAGAAGAAACTCTCAAAAATTGCATTTTTTTTCGTGTATACTTCTGTATCCAGAGTGTATATCGAGTGTATACCACAGCAGGGAATGTTTTTTATTTTTTCTTCTCTTCCGATTTTTTCTCCCTTTTTTCTCTACCTCTTTTTCATAAATCTTCTCTTCTATTTATAGGCAAGAATTTCGAAAATTTTCAGATCTTTTTATTAAAAAGAATATATTTTTTAATTTAAAGAAAACCCACTAATCCATGTTTTCCTCTCCATGTTTTCCTCTCCATGTTTTCCTCTCCATGTTTTCTTCCTTTATTTCCTTGCCCCCACTACTTTATGTTATGTGATTATGATTATTTTTGGCTAAAAATCTGAAATTTTCTTTTTGGGCCAAGGGGTTTTGGGTTGGGTAAGGGTGCTTAGGATTGGGCTTGTAACTTAATTTGCAAGATGGCCCAATCCAAATTTTTTCTATTTTGTTCTTCTCCATTATTCAACATCCTAATTAATAAAGCCCAAAAATACTAAGATTAATTTATAAAAACTAAAAATTATCTTTAAATACTAATTAACTCATAATAATAATTATCACACAAAATTAAACATTAATAAAAATAAAATTGCACGATTTGGACATAAAATGCTTAAAAATGCAAAAATACATATTTTTTATGACTTTTCATTTCTGTAAAATAACTTAATTGTAAACTTGAATTTTATATACATATGCAACATATTTTTTGTATATTTTATTTATTTAAACAAGCAAATATGCACATATAAAAATGCAAATAATACAAGAAAAATAACACAAAATTCACAACAATTGCAAGAAAACTAAAATTATTTTATTTTGAATCTTTGGGAGTATTTCTCTTATAGGGCAAAAATCACGTGCTCACAGCTGCCCCTCTTTACTCGGAAACACGAAGAGTTTTCGTGCAAAGATAAGTGAGCGGATACGAGCGATTTTTGCCCGTTCGAGTACTCCGTGTGAAGCATTTTTTGGAAAAAATTTGACCGAGCCTCTGCTTCAGAAGGCCTCCTACATATCCCTGGCTAAAAGGGAATCCGGTCAATGTAGTTCGGGAAATTTTGGTAGCTGGGACTACCATGACTGCTGTAATCTTGCTGTTATTGTTGTTGCTGTTGATGCCACTACTTAACCGATCCCCTTATTACATCGTGCTAAACGAAAAATAAGAAGCTAGACTAAGTTACAGTATTGCAAATTATTATCTATCTTTTCAACTTGATCTTGTCATGTTCATTGCCATCCTGCTGGCTTCTGATGTTTCTTCACATGCTTCTTCTCTTCTAACAATTGTTATTTCGGCCTATCTTGATTGCCGAACTCCGACCATTGGTCTCGTCCTTGTCATCTTCGAACTATTCTCCTTCGAAGTCTGAATCTATCTTTCTGATCCTTGTTGCCTTCCTTCCGATTATGAACTTGGGTTCATGCTGGGGATTCTCGTTAGACTCCGTCACTTTCTAATTGTTCACTATCCTTATCAAATCTTAGAAATTGAGACGCCGTTCTGCTTTTCCGGCAGTCTTCTGACTTTATCGACAAACTCTATTCATAAATCGCCACTCCATTCTTCAGGCGGGCACCTGACTTCAACAACAAACTTCGAAAATAAATCGCTACTCCATTCTTCAGGCGGGCTCCCTGACTTCAAGTAAACCTTCAAAATTAAATCGCCACTCCATTCTTCAGGCGGGCTCCCTGACTTCAATTATAACTTCAAAACTAAATCGCCACTCCATTCTTCACGCGGGCTCCCTGACTTCAACTATAACTTCAAGATTAAATTGCCATTCCATTCTTCAGGTGGGCTCCCTGACTTCAACAACAACTTCAAAATAAATCGCCACTCCATTCTGCAGGCGGGCTCCCTGACTTCAACTACAACTCAAAACTAAATCGCCCCTCCATTCTTCAGGCGGGCTCCCTGACTTCAACTATAACTTCAAAACTAAATCGCCACTCCATTTTTCAGGCGGGCTCCCTGACTTCAACCACAACTCATAACTAAATCGCCACTCCATTCTCCAGGCGGGCTCCCTGACTTCAACTACAACTCCTATTTAAAATATCGACTTCCTTTGCTTCCTGCATCACTTTCTTCTTCCTGCATCACCTCTTAAACCATCCTTTCTCCCAAATTACCTTGTTCTGGAACTACTTTCCTCCTGGATCGTGTTCTTTTACCTCCTGACTGCTGGGGATATCTTTAGAACTGTTTACTTGCCTGTTGAGGATAATGATGTTGGGAAAATTTTCCTTCATTCCCTCCCTTCCTTTGACTCAGGTGCTTGAATTTGCGTCGGGAACTCTTGTTGTAACCCTCTGCTTTTTGGTGGGCTACTGGTTTCAATACCTGCAATGTAAAGACTGAAGACTTGCCTTTTGTTATACAGGTAGGCGCCTGCTTTTAGTAGCAACTTTTGAATTAAAAATGCATTCTGGCAATAATTTATGAAATATGCAAAGGACAATGTAAAATAAAACAAACGTAAAATATCCGAGGGCGGATAGTCCCATTCTATCCTATTTGAGGGCGAATACTCCCATTGTATCCTATTCGAGGGCGAATACTCCTATTGTATCCTATTCGAGGGCGAATATTCCCATTGTATCATATTCGAGGGCGAATACTCCCATTATATCCTATTCGAGGGCGAATACTCCTATTGTATCCTATTCGAGGGCGAATACTCCCATTGTATCTTATTCGAGGGCGAATACTCCCATTGTATCCTATTCAAGGGCGAATACTCCCATTGTATCCTATTCGAGGGCGAATATTCCCATTGTATCCTATTCGAGGGCGAATACTCCCATTGTATCCTATTCGAGGGAGAATACTCCCATTGTATCCTATTCGAGGGCGAATACTCCTATTGTATCCTAATCGAGGGCGAATACTCCCATTGTATCCTATTCGAGGGCGAATACTCCCATTGTATTCTATTCGAGGGCGAATACTCTCATTGTATCCTATTCGAGGGCGGATACTCCCATCGTATTCTATTCGAGGGTGAATACTCCCATCGTATTCTATTCGAGGGCGAATACTCCCATCGTATTCTATTCGAGGGCGAACATTCCCATCGTATCCTATTCGAGGGCGGATACTCCCATCGTATCCTATTCGAGGGTGAATACTCCCATCGTATTCTATTCGAGGGCGAATACTCCTATCGTATTCTATTCGAGGGCGAATACTCCCATTGTATCCTATTCGAGGGCGAATACTCCCATTGTATCTTATTCGAGGGCAAATACTCCCATTGTATCCTATTCAAGGGCGAATACTCCCATTGTATCCTATTCGAGGGCGAATACTCCCATGATATCAATGTATGAAAGTGAGCAAACCCGAGACGTCCTGTTCGAAGGTGGACAAACCTGAAACATCCTATTTGAAGGTGGACAAACCTGACATGTCATCTTGAATTGCCTTCCTCGTTTCTCCGAGAAAAGTTTCAACAACAGCAGAAAATTTTCTGCCCCAGTATTGGTGTTCTTCCTTGTGGCATGACTTTCTGCTATCAATAGCACTTTCTTTCCCCTGTTTCAAATCAAAGAAAATTTGTTAGTTCAAAACATTGTGAGCGGTTGTGCCGCTCATGTGGTGGTTTTTTCCTTTTCTCCTTTCCCTCGCTCGGGGTTCCCAAAATTTGTTGGGGAATGATTTCATTTGCTCGGAGATGATATTCTTGTTGGGGATGGGTTTTTTCCATTTATCTCTTCCCCATTCTGTGTTTCTCAACTTGCTGGGGGCTATTTTGTTGTAGATGAGATTTCCTTTCCTCCTTTACCACTCTGTGTCGTCCGACCACCTCGGAACTTGCTGAAGATAACACTGCTGGTGGATTTTCATTTCCTCAAAATTGGTGTTTCAATCTTCTGAAGGCATTTGGAGATGACATTGGTTTAAATATTGCTTCCCTTAAGGCCTTCTTTCTTCCCTTTTCCCCAAGTGGGACTCGACTTCCAGAAAATTTTCAAAATGAAAAGAAAATTTTCTGCCCTAGTTTAATAATCTTCTTTGCACCATACTTCTCTGCCGTCAATGGCATTTCCTTGCCTTGCATAATAGTTCGAATGTTGGTGGCAAGTTTTGAAGTCATTTCTCACTATGTTTTGACTAGACAGACTTTGACGGGAGAATTTTGACAAAAAGAGAAAGATAAAAAGAAACAACAAATAGGAGACAAGGGAGAACCGACTCTCTAACAAGAAACAACTATAAAAACTTATCAAACGCGGATACCAACTCTACTGGTCATGACATGCACATATGGCCTATCCTCCATCGTTAATTGCCTTTCACGATTTCTGTCTCGTGATTTCCATCTGATTATCACCTTTGTTCGACTTGTAATGCCCGAAGGGTTTTCACTTTCAAGCCTCTCTCATTTTGATTTTCTCTCAGCTTTCGTCGCCTTATGGTGCCTGTGAAGGTTTTCACCGGTAAGACTCTCTCATTTGTATTACTTTTAGCTGGGGATTGGGGTGTCACTGCTAAGACTCTCTCGTATTTCCTTTCTGCTGGAAATCAGAGTCTTTTCTGCTGAGAATCAGAGTCTTATATTCCTGATAGGACTCTCTCACTTGCCTGACGTGGCATCTTTTGAAGACTGATCTGAAGGTCTTTCTTTGGACCGTAATGTGGGATTTGGATAGGGCTAGAAAGAAAGGGTATTGAAGGCTCAAAACAAAATCAAATTTGGGTTCAAAATTTACAACCTTCGGACCTAAATTTATTTATAATCAACACAATTTTTCTTTGCCCCAGTTTCTTACTTGGGGATTTTTTGTTTTTATTTACACTATGACCAAGCTGTGAAGCGCCTACGTATCCTTTTTAAGGAATCAGGTCAAACGTAGTTTCCAATTCCCTTTTTTTCAAGTTGCTCTTTTTCATTCATTTTTCTTTTTCTCTTCTTTTCTTTATCTCTTTTTGTTGTTTTCTTTTCTTTTCTTTTTCTTTATCCTTTTTTTTTGTTGTTTTCTTTTCTTTTCTTTTTCTTTATCCCTTTCTTCTCTTGTCTTTCAAGCTTGTGTTTCTAGTCTTTGCAACTAATTCCGAAGGAGGGGTATAAAAAAATTTAAAATAAGGCTCAAAGGGTTGATGATGGATAAAGTGTTTGGATAGCAGAACAAAATGCCTTCGTCATTCCAATCTTCAAAACATGCCAAGTCCAAACAACATATTCACGACATCTTCTGTTTGTGCCATGATTGATAACCATATCGTCCATTCGCCTTTGCATCTATCATTTTAAAGTATTGCTGGACGACACTTTCATCACGAGCGAACCCTGTCTTAGCAAGGGTTTCTTCGTGTTTTACCTACCCCAGTCTCACATGATTCGGGCTCCAAATAATCTCAAATCGCTTTTATTTCTTTTAAAATGACCCGATTATCTTCCAATTGCTTCATGATTAACCCTTAATATTAGGCCAAAATTATGTGCGATGTCATGTCATTAGAGCCGGCGTTCGAACAAATGACAAATCTAAATATAGAAGAACTAAACAAAAAGACGACTGGGTAATAAAAGACCGAAAGTTCCATTAAACGGAGAAAAAGGTTCAAATACAAACAAGCAAACCAACACTACAAACCTGAAACGACACTTGATAAGACTAAGCAAACTAAAATGACCAAAAATGGAAAGATAAGAGGGTTTCACTACAAGACAAAATCTAGGTCACAACCCCGGAAACAACTCGGACAAAAGAAATGACAACAAAAACAAACCACCGAAAACTCCTCCTGATTACCAAGCATGACTTCTCATATACCAACTTCCGCCGATTGGTTTTGCTTTGGAATACAGATCGGGCTTCTTAATTTTCCATTCCCTTGTGTATCAATTTGATCATATGGGTCTAAGGGTGAGTTGGCAATGGATTCTGATTAATGTTGGGTGCCTCTGGTGTCTGAACCTCGATCTTATTGGTCTCAATAAGATTTTGCACTACATGTTTCAGTTTCCAACATTTCTCGGTATCATGTCCGAGAGCCCCCGAACAATACTCACAGCTTACTGAGCGATCCACATTTGGGGGTAGGGGATTTGGCAATCTTGTCTCAATAGGACTCAACAAACCTATCTGCTTCAATTTGTGGAACAGAGCAATATAAGTTTCTCCCAACTCGGTGAATGTTCTTTGTGTCTTTTCCTTTCTGAAGGCATGATTCCCTCGGAAACCTGGTCGTGGAGGGTTATTGTAAGCCCTTGGTGATGGATATGTGTTTCGGGGAGGGTGATTTGGGTGATTTGGGTAGTAGGGTCTGGCTTGGTAATGAGGTGAAGGACCTTCCGATCTGGACCAAGTACCCTCCTCTACCGTTGCAACTTCTTCTCTTCTCTTCTTCCCGAATGCAACCCCCGTGCCATTCTGAATAGCTTGAGTCGTTGCTTTTAACGCGGAATAGCTCAAGATCTTATTGGACTTAAGTCCCTCTTCTATCATTCCGCCCATTTTGACCACCTCATTGAAAGATTTACCAATCGATGTCACCAAGTGACTAAAGTAAGTTGGCTCCAGTGTCTGCAAGAAGTAATCTACCATCTCGTTCTCTCTCATTAGGGGATCTACCCTTGCTGCCTGTTCCCTCCAGCGGAACCCAAATTCTCTAAAGCTTTCGGCGGGTTTCTTCTCTAACTTTAGCAATGATAAGCGATCGAGGGATTATTTCAAGATTATATTGAAACTGGCCGATGAATGCTTGGGCCAGGTCATCCCATGTAAACCATCTGCTGGGATCCTGCCTGGTGTACCATTCTAATGCGGACTCTCCCAAACTCTGACCGAAGTAAGCTATCGAATTTCATCTCGCCCTCCGGCTCCTCGCATTTTGCTGCAGAAACCTCGGAGATGGGCTACTGGGTCACCATGCCCCTCGTATAGATCAAACTTGGGCATTTTGAACCCAGCGGGCAACTGGACGTCTGGAAATGGACACAGATCTTTGTAAGCGACACTCACTTGGTTGCCCAAACCATGCATATTCCTGAAGGATTGCTCCAGGCTCTTAACTTTCCGAATAACCTCCTCCTGTTCCAAACTTTTGGGGTGTCTTTCCGGTTCTGCCGGGTTATCCCATTTAGGGGTGTGTGAGTGCGGTTCAGGAGCCCTAAAGGTAGGCTCGGGAGAATAACAATGATTGTCATGGATTTGAAAAACCGGCTCACTGGACGACTTCTGTAAAGTAGCAGGGGGAGGTGCCACAAAGACAGGGGTAACCGGAGGAGGAGTATTTTGTCTAGCTGGTGGAACCTGGGATGCATAAGGGTTTTCCCCTTGATAATATGGATAGATCGGGGCAATTGTCGATGGATCAATGGGCGGATGCTCTGGTGCTGGTGTAAGAGTAGGAAGGTTTGGTGATGACTGTCCCCTAGCCCAGGCTAGGTGCATCTCTGTCATTTGCTGTCTCAACCGGTCCATCTCATCTTTCATGGTCTGTATCTCTGTTTTCTCCTCATCGAGACTTTTGCCGGAATTAGACATGCTTGCTAGAATTGGACCTTTTGATCTAGTATGGTAACGGTGATTGGCCAGAATATTCTGTCAAGCCAACCGCTAAACTTTCTGAAATGCAACAAACTTGTAAGCTCACAGAGTTTAACAGATATGTTATCGCACGTTGGATGCAATGCACCTAGTCAGTTAACCATATATATATTCACCGCATGCATCATTCCACATTTTCCTTTTCAATTATCCTTGAAAATCTCTCTCGTTATTAACCTCCCTTTTTTTCATTTTCTTTTTTTCAAATTGGAATAAAAACCTTGTTTTTACAAACACGGCCTTTCAGCGCCTCGGGGACGAAAATTATAAGGTTGTGAGGATCAATTGACCAAAAAACTACAAAATGCCCCACAAGAGGCCGTTTATGCAAAGTCAGCCTTCCGGCGTCCCTTTCGGGTACATTCGACTGTTTTTGAAAACGACATCGCTTCGATTTATTGAAAACTAAACACACATTTTTTTTAAAAAAGGGTGGTAAACTCAAACTTGATTTTGAGGCTACGGCCTTTCAACATTTTCGCATGGAATATTTCAAGGCGATTATTAAAAGAAAAAGGAAAGATTTCAAAGTGGCCATTTTTGCAAAACAGCTTTCCGGCGTCCTTTCGGAACATTCGGCTATTTTCAAAAACAGCGTTACTTTGATTTTATTGAAAAACTAAAACTTCGACATTTTTAATTTTTTTTTATTTTTTAAAGGGGTGGTTGGACCCGATGAGGGTTGCCTACGTATCCCACCTAATGGGGAGAACCAAACCTGCGTAGTTCGGTTATAAAGAACCAAATCATTTTAAGAAAAGAAAACAAAGTATTTTTAACAGCATTTTTTTTACTAACTTATTTTTCATAAAATTAACAAAATTTATTGGAAATTTGTTTTTCATTTTTCAAAAATTATTTTCAAAGAAACTAAACTATCTTTCGTAAAATTAAGAAAATTTATTTGGAAATTTTTTTCTTTTGCACTTTTCAAAAAATTGTTTTCAAAGAAACTAACTATTTAAAATTAACAAAATTTATTCGGAGATTTTTTTTTTTCATTTTGTTTTTCAAAAATTATTTTCTAAGAAAAACATACCATTTTCCATAAAATTATTTTGATTTTTCACCTTGACATCTTCCACTTCTTACCCTTCTCTTTTTAATAACAAACCGGTTGGCATGTAAGATCGAAACAAATAAATGCACAGACAAAGATGCAACAAGTTGGTCTTTTGTTTCAGGTACACCTGTCCTAGACAGGCCCAACCCCTGTGTTGAGCCTCCTAAGTCAAATATGCACATGATGCAAATATACGTTCCTATCGGGGATCCGGCATAAGGTTTTGTTATTCTAAGTCATCATCCTGTTGGAAAAAGTGTCTAGACTGGCTTTAAATCGAGCGGACAACTCGAGTCGAGGAGTGTCAGTGCACCGGTAGCATGGCTTTCCGGCTTAATTGACAATACTCCCCGCCTAAACATGTGTGACTACAAATCCTTCACCGGTTGCCAAGCACCACATCTATCTTGAGAAAAACGGGCTATGTCCTGCAAATGCCCGATATTATATTTCAACAAGACTCAGAAGAGGAAAATGGGTATCGGCACAATTTATATACAGTTCACGAAATATCAAAGCGGTAAAGCAACATTTAGCATATAAAATATAAACATGTAATAAAATCGGATAATAAATAAGCCAAATACAACAATTATTCAAAGCTCGAATTCTTAAAACCCTGAACCAGTGGTTCTGGGTTTGTGTCCCCAGCAGTCGCCAGAGCTGTCACACCTCCTTTTGGCGCGCTTACCCCGAGGGATAAACGTACAAGGGAGTTTTTCCAATTTAAGTGACAATATTCGAAATGGGATTATTTATTTATTTTAGAGTCGCCACTTGGAATAAATTATGGTGTCCCAAGTCACCAATTTATTTAAATCCCAAATCGAGGAAATTTTCGACTTTCCAAATGAAGTCTGCGAACCGGAAATTCTAAGTAAGGAATTCTGTTGACCCGAGGGAAGGTGTTAGGCACCCCCGGATCCCGTGGTTCTAGCACGGTCGCTTAAATTATTGTAATGGCTAAATATCTGATTTTTAAAAAATTTTCAATACTATAATGCAATTTTAAATCATTTACCGCGTTTGGTTATTTTTAAGAAAGAAAAAAAAATGAACATTGTTATTGAGGGCCCCGTAATTTTATTTCTTCTATTTAGCTAGGCTCGTAACATTTTTTATTTAAAAAAAAGATAATCCTAAAGTGACTACATCTTTTCTATTTAGTTTGTCTCTAAAAGAAAAGAAAAGTCCTAAACAATTACATGCTTAAAAGACTACTCTATATTAATACAAAAGGTGTTCCCTTGAATGACAAATTTATTCTTCAAATTATAAAGCTAACTACAATTTGACAAAAAAACTAATAAAATAGAAAATAACAACAAATATTGATCAACAACTTGCTTTTCTATTTCATTTCAAAACTTCAACTTCCAATTCGTGCTTACATCAACACATGGTTTTTAGAATGTGTACCTGGTTTTGAAAGGAATGGGAAAATGGCAAATCAACAGGGCGGTGAAAATACAGCAACAACAACAGTAACAACCAGCAGTAACTTCAACACCTCAATCCCGAAAATCCCAGCAATACGGAGAAAAACAAAAAAAAAACAGTAAAAAATAGAAAAATATATTCCAGATTTTCTCTTTGTTTTGGCTTTTTAGCTTTGAACTCTTTTCACTTCTCAAAAGAAACTCTCAAAAATTGCATTTTTTTTTGTGTATACTTCTGTATCCAGAGTGTATATCGAGTGTATACCACAGCAGGGAATGTTTTTTATTTTTTCTTCTCTTCCGATTTTTTCTCCCTTTTTTCTCTACCTCTTTTTCATAAATCTTCTCTTCTATTTATAGGCAAGAATTTCGAAAATTTACAGATCTTTTTATTAAAAAGAATATATTTTTTAATTTAAAGAAAACCCACTAATCCATGTTTTCCTCTCCATGTTTTCTTCTCCATGTTTTCTTCCTTTATTTCCTTACCCCCACTACTTTATGTTATGTGATTATGATTATTTTTGGCTAAAAATCTAAAATTTTCTTTTTTGGCCAAGGGGTTTTGGGTTGGGTAATGTAACGACCCGGCCTGTCGTTACGGGAATTTCCACCCCGTTACCTTGCAATCACATATCTTATGCTTTTATGACAGTATTAGAATATATCGGGTGAGTTAGGAGTGATTTGGATTGAAAATGAAACAAATAGCATGTTTGAAGAAAGCTTGAATATGGAAAGTCAACCTAGAGTTGACTATTGAGTTAGAGAGCTCGGAACCGGATTCCGATGATTCGACTAGTTCCGGGGATCATTTATGACTTAGGAGAACAATTGGAATTGAATTCGGAGGTCCGGTGTAGTTTTAGGCTTGAATTGGCTAAGGTTGAATTTTGGCGAAATCCGAACAGTAGGTGAAATTTTGATCCGGGGGTCGGAATGGAATTCTGACAGTTGCAGTAGCTCCGTTAGGTGATTTTGGATGTGCCTGCAAAATTTCAGGTCATTCGGACGTCGTTTAGTCGGGTTTTTGATTGAATGCGTAATTCGGAAAGTTTTAAGGAATTTAGGCTTGAATCCGTGTGTAATTGGTGATTTTGATGTTTAGGATGGTGTTTTTATGATTGGAACAAGTTCGTATCGTGTTTTGGAGTATGTTGGTGGTTTTCGTTGGGGTCCCGGGGGCCTCGAGTTGATTTCGGGGGTCCAAACGGACCATTTCTTGTATTTTTGAACTGCTGTTGGCTGCTGGTTTTGTTGCAGACGGATGCTCTACGCGATCGCATAGAGTAGATGCGATCGCATAGAAGGATGGAAGTGAGCCCCAGAGTTGTTCTATGCGATCGCGTAATAGGAGATGCGATCGCATATGTATGGAAACTGGCACTCTGCGATCGCAGGGTCACTTGTGCGATCGCATAGAAGAGATTGGAGGGGTGAGAAAAATGTGCTATGCGATCGCATAGCAAGGGGCGCGATCGCATAGGTTTGTCAGACTGTGCATTGCGATCGCATAGCCAGTGTTGCGATCGCAGAGAAGAAAAGATGAGGCCTAGAAGGTTGTGCTATGCGATCTCGGGAGTGCATTGCGATCGCATAGAAGGGGAAATTGGCAGGAAAATTTAACTCTATGCGATCGCATAGTGTCATTGCGATCGCATAGTAGGAATGGTCTGGCAGAGAATTTAATCACAGAACAGAGGGGTTACGGGTTCATTAACCCAAAACGCCATTTTTGAGTTCTAGAGAGAGAAACTCACGGGAATTGCTGGTAATTCATCGGGGATTCGTCGGAGGTAAGTTTTGTGGCTTAATTACATCATTTTAACATGAAATCCTTGGTTAAATCCCTGTAAATGGAAGATTAAAGGTGGGTTTGAGCCCTAGGCCTAAATTAAAGAAAAACACCGATTTGAGTGGGCAAATGGAGTCCGATTTTGGTAAATTTGATATGCCTAGACTCGTATTGAGACGAGGGTTCCGAATATGTAACTTTTATAATTTTTCGAGAAGCGCACCAAAAGTCGGGTTTTGACAACTTGTGGGTTTTGATATAATTTGGGTTATTTTGAATGAATTTCGTGAAATTAGCATATATTGATGCATTCTCTATGATTTTGAGCGATTTGGCACCCGAGGAGATTGATTTGCGAGGCAAGCGCAAGGCGGATTGAAGCTTCTACCGGTTCGAGGTGAGTGGTAGTAGTAAACAATGTAATGAGGGTTTGAAACCTCGTACTAGCACTTCACGGTGCTATATTGAGATGAGACACGCGTTCTATGACCGGCGTAGTGACATTGTGATTGAGGGTTCGGACTTGGTCCTTCCCGGCTAATAGAATACTGTGTTGTATGACTGTTAATGAGATTATAACTGTACAATTGGGCTAATAGCCATGTTTGGGGCCTTGTGCCGATCTGTAGAGCATTAGGGAACCTATAGAGCTATGTGACCCTTATATCGTGTTGGAAACATACACTCAGCCGTAGCTCTAGCTGTATAGCATAATATGAGCCCGTACTAGATGTGTACATTGAGAGAGATTATCTAGGGTGGAATTCCCTGTTCTAGCTGAGTGGGCCTGAAAGGCCAAGTCTATATTGACTGAGACACGGTCCAGGACCCACTGTGATATATTATATTGGCCCTGAGAGGCCAAGCACATATTGACTGGGATAGGGTCGAGGACCCATTATGAGGTATTATATAAATATATACCTATATTGGATCGGGCTGCACGCCGCAGCAGTATATATATTGGATCGGAATGCACGACGCAGTAATATACATGTAATATACATGTAATATACATGTGGGACGGACTGCACGCCGCAGTATTATTGCGCTTGCGCTGTAGGAGCCCCTTCGGAGTCTGAGTCTGCACACATTCTCAGTAAGCAATGGTGTATATTATGGTATCGGGCTGCGCGCGCGCAGCAGTATAAATATATATACATATAGATATTGGATCGAACTGCACGCCGCAGTAATACATGTGTGGATCGGGCTGCACGCCGCAGTATGATAGTGCTTGGGCCTAGGGAGCCCCTCCGAAGTCTGTATACACCCCCAGCGAGCGCCGTCGACGTTAAACGGAGCGGGCCGCGCGCCGCAGCGGTATATGTATTGGAGCGGGCCGCACGCCGCAGCATTATACTTAATTATATCCTACTATCTACTTAAATATTTATACATTATAGACGGAGGTATGTGTCTTTATATGTTGAGATGGCCGTACACCGTAGAGGTACGAGCGAGGGTTGGATCAGAGTAAGAATCTTGTAGAGATAAATGTGGTTTGGAGATTGGAGTATTACCATAGTGATGACGTACATACGAGGGTTGCCTTAGAACTCGCTAAGTGATAGCACAGGAGTTCTTACTATCGCTTATTATTTATTATTGTTACTCACCGAGTTAAAATATACTCACCCCACTCCCCTGCACTTTTTGTGCGGATTCACAGTACCCGAGAGCGGCTGAGACATTGTTGCTGCCGATCATCATCTACTTTCGCGGAGACTACGAGGTAGCCGCCAGTGTCCGCAGAACCTCGTTTCTCCTTCTTTATCATCTTATTGATTTCCTATTTGCCTAGACTTGTTTGTATTAGGGTGCTATTCTATAGAGGCTCAGTCTCGTGACACCACAATATGGTTGGGACCGTACTTTGTGTGTTTTATCTCTCGCTTATCACCTGATATGATCTTTTTACTGTTTAAGTTTAACTTGATTAATTAATGGCTGGTTTAAGGGATATTTTGGTCGGGCTTGCCTAGCATTGTGTTGGGCGCCATCACGACCAGGGTTTGGGTCGTGACAAGTTGGTATCAGAGCCTAGGTTGACAGGTCTCGCGAGTCATGAGCCGGTTGGTAGAGTCTCGTGGATCGGTGCGGGGACGCCTGTACTTATCCTCGGGAGGCTGCAAACCTATTTAGGAAAAGTTTCAAATTCTTGGAATTCTCATCGTGCGTGTTTGATTCAGCTTGAAATGTAATTCTTGAAATTCCTCCTGTACATTGATGCGTGCACTCGAGTGCTTAGTGATAAATTTGCCTTGATGGCTTATGATTCCTCAATCGAGGGACGCGATATAATCTCTATGAGTTCATGTTGGGCCTGTCTGGAGGACTTGAAGCGAAATCCTGGTCTATGGCTTGAGCACCAAGGTGCTAATTGCACGAGTCGGTATTATGAAGTTCATACGATCGGTATTGATCTTGATTGTGAAAATGGCAGTTTGATAATGGGAGAGCTGTAAGGTATTCGGTTCTTATTGTGATTTGATATGTAGCACTAGCTATGGGCATGAGAAATATGTTCATTGCCTCTTAGCGAGAATGTAAAGTGCACTACGTGGGGTAGTATGAGTTCAAACTCAAGAAAACTGAATTGGTTGTGCTAGGTGTATCATTGTGAAAGGTATATGTGTTATGATTTGAGCAGGTGCAGCGCATGCTCATGTACTAATGCTGATGATATAATTGTGTAGTATTGAGATTTATGTTGTTGATATACATTGTGATGTCTTGTCGAGTTGCGGATGTATTGTTAGGATGATTTTGGTGATTCTCTGGCAGGTGGATAGGCCAAATTACAAAGGAAATTCTGCCAAAATTTTTGGAAAATTTGGGACTTAGAAAGATTTTTGTCACCTAAAGAGAGTGGGCTTATTGGTGGTGTGTGTATAAATGCAAGAATTGCAGAACGGTTAAGGTCTCTAATGATTCGAGTCTCTGTGTAGGCTTTTAAATGACTTGAGTTAAATCTCATTGTAACATTTCGGCATCACTTGAAGTAATAATGATATGAGTGGTTAAAAGTGCTTTGATGAATGGCTTCGAGCCAAGTTGGGAGGTTGCTATTAAATAACTAATTGCACGGTTGTGTGATATGTGGGCACTGTCTTTAAGTATGTTGGGAAAATTCTGACAAGGTTATAGCGCTTCGTAGATGTGAAGAAATACTAGGATGTTTTGAACTACTGTTGGTAAGGAATGTTCGGTGTATAGAAAAGAAAGACAGCGAATCTGTAAGTAATCATGTTCTGCGATGTTAGAGTTCTAACAAAACACGAGTGGTTCTACTCAATAGGACAATTGGAATTACAGCTGAATAAGGATGAATGATGCCCGAGAATGATTTTGCAGTGTTCAAGATTTTTGTTATGTTATGGGGATGATGAGATTCTTAGTATCCGTGTTGAAAGGTAATGATAACAAATTCAAATCGCAGGAAGTTCTTCAAAACAAAGTATTGTAGAATGTGGTATTTCTGGGAAACAATTGAGAGAGTATTCAAGTGGCCTATGGGTCTTAGACCGTATGGTCTTATGTACGAGTCTTGTGTGGTAACATGGGTTGAGGCATTGTGGTGCTACAGTAAAGACTAGTATTAAATTAAAGATGAATCAGAAAGGAAATTGGGTAAACGGATCAACTTGTTAATAAACCGAAACGGTATGATAATGAATACGATTAATTCCTGGTATATGTTTGAAGTAATGAGTCTCGCCGATATTGTGCAATAAAGCTTTTGAGTATTGGCAGTTGTGTAGCTCGGTATGGGTATAAGGACTCAGTCCTGGCAATTTAACTTATGCAATGTAATTGGGAGAAAGGGTTAGTGATGTGTTTTACCGTGGTTTGAAAAGGAGTGTATTTCCTGTTGGTATGTAAAGCTTGGAACGTGTAATGAGTTTTCTCTATATGGGATCATGAAAGTCCTTGACTAGTTGAGTGCGCCGATGTTTGCGGCGTAGGGAAAGGGATATGAATTTTCCCTGTTGTTTTAGTGTGGTATGGTATATGCGATGTGTTATGGAAAGTTGATAACGGCATGTTCAAGGTTTTGAGATCAATTCATTATATGGGAAGTCATTAATACCCTCAAGCAGCGTGGGCAGCTGCAGATAATCTGAGAATCAATCTTCCTGGTGATTTAGGAGAATGGTATTGCTATGCTAGTATTTCGGCAGAGTCTATGGTAAAAAGGGGCAGGTAAAATAAATTGATAATATCTAGCGGTATGGTGGTATTCTCCCGTTGGATTGACTGTAATAATTGAGTCGTTGATGACATAGTGAAATTTATGAATGGCTTTCGTGGTATGAATGGACGCTTGAGGTGCGTTATGTAATCATACGGTGAAGTACGGAATCGGGCATAGTGATTCCTGTGTTATGTATGTGTTGGAGACTAGAAGTTCTCGTAACCCGCCTGCGCAGCGGTGGTATATCGTGTGTATCGGCACATTGTAGCGGTTATCGGAAATTGGAAGCCCTAGTGGCTATCTCGTCACTTGATATGACGAATTTGAATAATGATATATGATTGCAGACTGGTTGTCATAAGTCAGGTTGTCTAGACTAATGTGATATGGAATATATCAGAGAAATGTCACAACTGCGTTGCAAAGCGCATCAGATCGTGCTCCAGCCGGGTAGATGTACCTTAGGGCCAGCGGACGGCTGGTAGGTATTGCTTTGTAAGTTAGGCCTTCGTGGCGGATGTCAATGTAGAGGTATCTACCATTGATTCGGTTTGGGTATTGAGGAACTTTGTCGGATGCGTTTCATATGGCCGAGCTTGAGGCTATATATATGTTGTTGCAATGAGCAACTTGATTCGATGTGCATTCCCATTGCTAGATGTATTCATGGATCGGGTGGCACGCCGCCACATGTATAATATCAGGATCGGGTGGCACGCCGCCACAGGTATGGTATTGGAACGGGTTACGCGTCGCAACAGTGTGATATGGAAAATATAGCTTCCTATATGTCTTATATACAATAGTTCCTAGCTTCCGAGGAATAGTCCGTATTGGTATCGCTCGGGGAAAAGCACATCGGTGTGTCTTTTCAAGATTTGATAGTGTATATCAATTGTATCACCGCAGGTGTGAGTGATTGCTTGAGTTTAGATATGTGTGTGGCTGACCGTTTTGAGCATTGCGACTTGAGGTGCTCCATGAGTAATAGTGTTTGGATAGAATCATGAGTCGTGGCAAGGCCACGTGATGTTATGACCTTTCGAGGAGGATTTAGGTACTCTAATTCTATAATGTGAGACGAGATCTCAGTTATGTGTTGTGATGGTATTGAAGAATTTGAATTATGGCTCTTTGTGCGAGTCAGTTGTCATGATTCGAGTGTGTTCAGATCGTTCTTATTGGAGCCTGTGTTGTGCTCGTTGTGGCATAGGCCGATGCTGAGGTGTCATGTCACTTGTGTGGTGTGTTATAACCGAAATGATCATTCGAGTCATTAATGAGAGCGAGCATATATGATTTCAGCTCGTTAGAAGAGTAATATCGAGATTTGGCTCCGAATTCCGTTGTAGTATCAATTAAAAGGGAAATGGATTCATGAATGGTTGACCTGAGAGATGGGTTCGATATATCGCGTGTGCGGTTGCCGTGGGCAGGATATGAAGGTGTTGGAATAAGACTCTATCTAATGATAAAGGTTTTTCTGTTAGTACTTGGTTACCTTGGGTAATTGTTGTGACCCGAGGCCATCGTCTCGAGCGATTGGGTTGTTTAATACATCATGTGATCTCACCCGGAGTGGCGAGTATGGGCTATTACAGAAGAGTTATGCAGACCGTAGGGTTCGAGAGTTGTCTTTCATGGTTGGTGATAGAGTATTGCTGAAGGTTTCACCCATGAAGGGTGTCATGAGATTCGGGAGGAAAGGGAAGTTGAGTCCCAGGTACATTGGTCCTTTTGAGATACTCAGGAGAGTTGGAGAGGTGGCATATGAGTTAGCCTTGCCACCCAGCTTATCCAGCGTTCATCCAGTATTCCATGTGTCTATGCTCCGGAAGTACATCGGAGATCCGTCCCATGTATTAGACTTCAGTACCATTCAGCTTGATGGTGATCTATCCTATGATGTGGAGCCTATTGCTATTTTGGGTCGCCAAGTAGGGAAGTTGAGGTCGAAGGAGATTGCATCAGTTAAGGTTCAGTGGAGAGGTCGACCCGTGGAGGAGGCTACTTGGGAGGTCGAGCAGGAGATGCGGAGCAGATACCCTCAGCTATTCGAGACTTCAGGTATGTTTCTTGACCCGCTCGAGGATGAGCGTTTGTTTAAGTTGGGGAGAATGTAACGACCCGGCCTGTCGTTACGGAAATTTCCACCCCGTTACCTTGCAATCACATATCTTATGCTTTTATGACAGTATTAGAATATATCGGGTGAGTTAGGAGTGATTTGGATTGAAAATGAAATAAATAGCATGTTTGAAGAAAGCTTGAATATAGAAAAGTCAACCAAGAGTTGACTATTGAGTTAGAGTGCTCGGAACCGGATTCTGATGATTCGACTAGTTCCGGGGATCATTTATGACTTAGGAGAACAATCGGAATTGAATTCGGAGGTCCGGTGTAGTTTTAGGCTTGAATTGGCTAAGGTTGAATTTTGGCGAAATCCGAACGGTAGGTGAGATTTTGATCCGTGGGTCGGAATGAAATTCCGACAGTTGCCGTAGCTCTGTTAGGTGATTTTGGATGTGCCTGCAAAATTTTAGGTCATTCGGACGTCGTTTAGTCGGGTTTTTGATTGAATGTGTGAATCGGAAAGTTTTAAGGAATTCAGGCTTGAATCCGTGTGTAATTGGTGATTTTGATGTTTAGGATGGTGTTTTTATGATTGGAACAAGTTCGTATCGTGTTTTGGAGTATGTTGGTGGTTTTCGTTGGGGTCCCGAGGGCCTCGGGTTGATTTCGGGGGTCCAAACGGACCATTTCTTGTATTTTTGAACTGCTGTTGGCTGCTGGTTTTGTTGCAGACGGATGCTCTATGCGATCGCATAGAGTAGACGCGATCGCATAGAAGGATGGAAGTGAGCCCCAGAGTTGTTCTATGCGATCGCGTAATAGGAGATGCGATCGCATAGGTATGGAAACTGGCACTCTGCGATCGCAGGGTCACTTGTGCGATCGCATTGAAGAGATTGGAGGGGTGAGAAAAATGTGCTATGCGATCGCATAGCAAGGGGTGCGATCGCATATATTTGGCAGACTGTGCACTGCGATCGCATAGCCAGTGTTGCGATCGCAGAGAAGAAAAAATGAGGCCTGGAAAGTTGTGCTATGCGATCGCGGGAGTGCATTGCGATCGCATAGAAGGGAAATTGGCAGGAAAATTTAACTCTATGCGATCGCATAGGGTCATTGCGATCGCATAGAAGGATTGGTCTGGCAGTGAAATTAAAACAGAACAGAGGGGCTACGGGTTCATTAACCCAAAACGCCATTTTTGAGTTCTAGAGAGAGAAACTCACGGGAATTGCCGGTAATTCATCGGGGATTCGTCGGAGGTAAGTTTTGTGGCTTAATTACATCATTTTAACATGAAATCCTTGGTTAAATCCACATGTAAATGGAAGATTAAAGGTGGGTTTGAGCCCTAGGCCTAAATTGAAGAAAAACACCGATTTGAGTGGGCAAATGGAGTCCGATTTTGGTAAATTTGATATGCCTAGACTCGTATTGAGACGAGGGTTCCGAATATGTAACTTTTATAATTTTTCGAGAAGCGCACCAAAAGTCGGGTTTTGGCAAATTGTGGGTTTTGATATAATTTGGGTTATTTCGAATGAATTTCGTGAAATTAGCATATATTGATGCATTCTCTATGATTTTGAGCATATTTGGCACCCGAGGAGATTGATTTGCGAGGCAAGCGCAAGGCGGATTGAAGCTTCTACCGGTTCGAGGTGAGTGGTAGTAGTAAACAATGTACCGAGGGTTTGAAACCCCGTACTAGCACTTCACAATGCTATATTGAGATGAGACACGCGTTCTATGACAAGTGTGGTGACATTGTGATTGGGGGTTCGGACGTAGTCCTTCCCGACTAATAGTATACTGTGTGTTATGACTGATAATAAGTTTATAACTGTGCAATTGGGCTGATAGCCATGTTTGGGGCCTTATGCCGATCCGTAGAGCATTAGGGAACCTATAGAGCTAGGCGACCCTTATATCGTGTTGGAAATATACACCTCAGCCGTAGCTCTAGTCGTATAGCATAATATGAGCCCGTACTAGATGTGTACATCGAGAGAGATTATCTAGGGTGGAATTCCTCTGTTCTAGCTGAGTGGGCCCGAAAGGCCAAGTCTATACCGATTGAGATGAGATAGGGTCGAGGACCCACTACGAGATGTTATATCGGGCCCGAAAGCGCCAAGTCTATGTTGATCGAGACAGTGGTCGAGCGACCCACCGTGATATATTATATCGGGCCCGAGAGGCCAAGTATATATCGACTCGGAATAGGGTCGAGGACCCATTATGAGGTATTAAATATATATACCTATATTGGATCGGGCCGCACGCCGCAGCAGTATATATATTGGATCGGACCGCACGCCGTAGTAATATACATGTAACATACACGTGGGACGGACCGCACGCCGCACGATATTGCGCTTGGGCCGCGGGAGCCCCTTCGGAGTCCGAGTCCGCACACATTCTCGGCGAGCACCGGTGTATATTATGGGATCGGGCTGCGCGCCGCGCAGTATAAATATATATACATATAGATATTGGATCGAACTGCACGCCGCAGTAATACATGTGTGGATCGGGCTGCACGCCGCAGCATGATAGTGCTTGGGCCTAGGGAGCCCCTCCGAAGTCTGTATACACCCCCAGTGAGCGCCGTCGACGTTAAATGGAGCGGGCTGCGCGCCGCAGCGGTATATGTATTGAAGCGGGCTGCACGCCGCAACATTATACTTAATTATATCCTACTATCTACTTAAATATTTATACATTATAGATAGAGGTATGTGTCTTTATATGTTGAGATGGCCGTACACCGTAGGGGTACGAGTGAGGCTTGGATCAGAGTAAGAATCTTGTAGAGATAAATGTGGTTTGGAGATTAGAGTATTACCATAGTGATGACGTACATATGAGGGTTGCCTTAGAACTGCTAAGTGATAGCACGGGAGTTCTTACCTTCAGTTATTATTTATTATTGTTACTCACTGAGTTGAAATATACTCACCCCACTCCCCTGCACTTTTTGTGCAGATTCACAGGTCCCCGAGAGCGGTTGAGACATTGTTGCTGCCTGCTCACATCTACTTCTTGCGGAGACTACGAGGTAGCTGCCAGCGTCCGCAGAGCTTGTTTCTCCTTCTTTATCATCTTATTGATTTCCTATTTGCCTAGACTTGTTTGTATTAGGGTGCTATTCTGTAGAGGCTCAGTCTCGTGACACCACGATATGGTTGGGACCGTACTTTGTGTATTTTATCTCTCGCTTATCACCTGATATGATCTTTTCTTCCTTTATTTCCTTGCCCCACTACTTTATGTTATGTGATTATGATTATTTTTGGCTAAAAATCTGAAATTTTCTTTTTGGGCCAAGTGGTTTTGGGTTGGGTAAGGTGCTTAGGATTGGGCTTGTAACTTAATTTGCAAGATGGCCCAATCCAAATTTTTTCTATTTTGTTCTTCTCCATTATTCAACATCCTAATTAATAAAGCCCAAAAATACTAGATTAATTTATAAAAACTAAAAATTATCTTGAAATACTAATTAACTCATAATAATAATTATCACACAAAATTAAACATTAATAAAAATAAAATTGCACGATTTGGACATTAAAGGCTTAAAAAATGCAAAAATACATATTTTTTATGACTTTTCATTTCTGTAAAATAAACTTAATTGTAAACTTGAATTTTATATACATATGCAACATATTTTTTGTATATTTTATTTATTTAAACAAGCAAATATGCACGGATAAAAATGCAAATAATACAAGAAAAATAACACAAAATTCACAACAATTGCAAGAAAACTAAAATTATTTTATTTTGAATCTTTGGGAGTATTTCTCTTATAGGGCAAAAATCACTTGCTCACATCAGTTACGAGATTTCTTGTCAAATGTCAAAATTCTTATACACTCTAAATAAATAGAAGTCATTCATATTATTAAGAGATTATGTCACGAAAAAATATCTAAAAATTTGAAAAATATTTTTTCAAAAAAGAGTTGAAGGGTCGGCCCGCCCTAACCTGCGGCCATCTTAGGGTTGGGCAGGGCAAGTCATTTTAAGGACCATATAGATGGAAGGACAGTCCGCCCTGGTCTATCAAATTTAAAAGCCCACGAGACTTGGACTAGGTTTGGCTGGGCCAACCCATTTTGACAGCTCTAATTATGACAAAATGCAGTAGAGTTGGAGATTTAGAAGAACGAAGTGCAATATTGTAGTATATCTTTTCAAAGCGAAAGTGCACAAATAATCATTTTAGGGTTGCTATTTAGAAAATAGCTAGTACCTATTTTATCATAAAAGTTGTACTAAAAATCTTATTTTTAGGATAATTTAGGATATTTGTGTGACGAAAAATTGCATTGAAGAAATGAAACCTACTTGGTGTCATTTCTAGCTTTTTCAATTTTGTCTAGGTAAAATATTACTCCCTCTGTTCCAGTTTATGTGAACCTATTTTCTTTTTGGTCTGTTCCAAAAAGAATGAACCATTTCTAAATTTGTTAACAATTTAGCTTAAACTTACAACTCTACCCTTAATGAGAAGCTTTTATAACCATACAAATAATCTGGGCCCCATTTGGACTTGTTTAGATCCACAAATTTCAAAAGTCTTCATTTTTTAAACTCCGTGTCCATTTAAATCGGTTCACATAAATTGAAACGGAAGGAGTATAAAATTTAATTGTTATAGTAGTAAAGTTATAAAAAAAAATATTAGTCACATTAAGTACTCTCTCTATTTCAAAAAAAAAAAATTGCCTTAGTTTAACTTTACACAAATTATAATAAAGATAAACTTTGAGATATGAGATCTTAAATAAGATATATTAGTATTTACATGGCTGTAAAGTTTTTAAAACCTGAACTTGTTATATCAGTTGTATGATTAGTGTATGGTTATTATTGCTTCTTATTAAGAAAATATTAAAATATATCAATCTTTTTAAAACGGGTAAGAAAATAGTATCAATCCTCTAAAGCAGGGAGTGATAAACCTTACTTATTATTGTAGCCAATTCACATTTTTAGGGACATATTTTATGCTAGTGGATATAATTCAGTTACTTTATTATTGTAATGGATAAAGTTTAATGATTTTGTTGTTATAGATATATTCTTCTTTCTTCAAATATGATTTACTTGTACCCTTCGTTATACTATTAGGTCATCCATACCCCTACCGTTATACTATTGGGTTATCAATACACCTACTATCATACTTTGAAACAAAAATACCCTTATTTTTTACGGAGTGCCATGTGTCAGCATCAGATTAAAACAACCATTTTTTAACCCGACCCATTTTTAAAAAACTCACAACCCGATCCATATTTTCATTTTTTTCAGTTTTAAAGAAACAAAAATATTATGTTAAATTTTTTTTTTCTATTTTTACAATTTTGTTTTTTTTCTAGTTTTTTTAAACTGAATTTTTTTTAAAAACTAAAAAAATGAGAAAAAAATATTTTGTTAAAAATAATTTTCAGCTTTTAAAAAACGAAAATATTTTATTAAACAACGAAATTATTTTTTTCTCGTTTTTACAAAGAAACAAATTCAATTTATACAAAAAAAAAATTAGTTTTTACAATTTTTCTGTTTAATTTTTTTTTTTGAGTTAAAAATACAGTTTAGAAAATATTACGTTAAAATTTTCAGTTTTTTTTTTAAATTTCAGTGTTAAAAATTTAGAAAAAACAACTTCGATAGCACTTTATACCTATTATTTTTAAAATACAGAGATATTAAAGTGACACAAAAATATATTCTACTTCACTTGTAATAAGAACCTTCAATAAAGAATGTGGTTTTGAACATTATTCTTATTAAGTAAATTGTTCCTTATCATCTAAGAGATTGAATGAGATTAGTTTCGTGAATGTGGTATATCCAGATAGCGAGCACAAAGTTTGGAGACTCTGGAAGCTAACTGTGCCACAAATAATAAGAATGTTGGTCCTTGAATGCTGTTAGATAACCTTTGTGATACTTCTTCTGCCTTCTCACCATACTTCACACTTAGCACTCATATAACAAATAACTAAAAGTAAATTGAAAATGAAAAACAACAACAACAACAACAACCCAGTATAATCCCACTAGTGGGGTGTGGAGAGGGTAGAGTGTACGCAGACCTTACCCCTACCCACGAGGGTAGAGATGCTATTTCTGGAAGACCCTCGACTCAAATAAAAGATCTGTTACATCAATAGAACTCACAACCTTTCGGTTGGAAGTGGGGGTTGCTTACCATCAGAGCAAAAAGAAGAGAAAAATTTAATTACCAAATAGCTCAATATTGTCAAACTCCAGGAAATTTGACAACTGCTCATAGGTTCTAGATTTGAAGATACACATATTGAAAAGTGGATCATATATTTGCTCGACTGTGGTCTTATGGGTGAACATCAACTTAAACTTATGGTCTTTCATCTTCAGCTTCATATTATTTAGACAAACTACGAAATTCTTCATGATGTACAAACCCATTTCCTCAATTTGTTGTTTGAACCTGTGGATAAAAGACGTGCCAATATTATTGTTTTATTGAGTGTGAAAATGGCTATTTGTTGAGTTGACTATTTGTTGTTAGCTTAATTATAGACGATTGCAGTAATCATTTATTGTTGTTAATTTCGGAAATTAATATCATTTAAACTGCTTATTATTGTTATTATTATTATATTATTGTTTCTCAGTAGGGCCCTGACCTTCCTCGTCACTACTCCATCGAGGTTAGGCTTGGCACTTACTGAGTACCGCCGTGGTGTACTCATGCTACTCTTCTGCACACTTTTGTTGTGCAGATCCAGGTACATCAGAGCAGGCCCGTGCTAGGTGATTCCGCAGCTTTCTGGGAGACCTCGAGGTATGATCTGCTACGTCCGCGGATCCATAGGCTTTCCTTCTATTCTAATAGTACTAGTTGGCATTTTTCCTTCATTCCGTTGTTAGACACTCTTTACACATAGAGCCACACTTGTATATTCTCTTTTAGTCTGTGTTACCGTGGGATTCTGGATCTTGGTAGTGTTTTATTCATGGTGTTGACGGATGTATGTGCCAAGCGGCACGGATTACATATCTTTTATCCTATTTTTCCGCTGTTTTCTTATTTAAGTGTTCATAGCTTGTATATTCCGCAACGTGTTAGGCTTACCTAGTCGTGGGGACTGGGTGCCATCACGACATGTTCACGATTGGTGAACTAGGGTCGTGACACATATTACAGGTCTCGGCTTGTTCAGGGACCAAAGAAATTGCAATCTTCTCAATGCAATTATATATAGTTCTTCCGCTGTTGTAGCAATTTTTCATTTTACTGCTACATTTTGGTAGGAGTTGAAATGAGCTGTTGCATTTGTTTATGCAGAAACCAGAAGAGCGGGTGAATGATGATAATATTGATGACTTAGAAAGTGCATCGGGGTCGATGAGTATAGTCGATCATTTTACCTATTACAAATTATCATAGTTTTTCTGCTTGTTGTCTGCTTGAGTTCAATATGCGCTATTATCATTTTCCAGTTAAAAATGTTATCTGTCTTTGCATGCTAGTATTTATTTCTACATGTCAGTGGTTCATCGTGCTCGATAAAAAATTGATGTTCGATGTGTTCTAAATAGACAGTGGGAACACACTTGTTTTAAGAATACCGGATCCATATGTTGCATATGCCCGTATAGTTGCACTTTATTCCCCTGCCTAGAATGTAGATTCTTAGGTGTATTTGCTTCAAATAAATATTCAGCGTGGATGGGTACACATAAGGAAGATGTGACAGATGAAGTTTCCTTTGAAATATTACAGCAGAAATAGGACCTTGAGCATTAAAAATTGTGTTTAAATAATAAGTTGTATAAGCTAGCGATTCAGGTTGTGGCCGCGGCGATGACAAAGAAAACATATCTTCATAAACGCATATCAAACAGAGCAGCAACAATCAGTAAAAGAGCAGTAATATACAAAATAATGGCAGCAACTTTTTGTTTTTCTAAAATATCTTTAACTCCGTCATAAGAACTCGGAATTTGACGATTCTTTTTCCTATGACTCCGTAATTTCGATACGGATCCAGTGGTTCAAACAAAACTGAATTTAGATCTCATTTGCTCAGTGCAACATCAATTTCGCTCGTTAAACAATTAAATCACATTTCGCGTCAAAAACCCAATCGCAACTTGATGAAATTAAACAAAAATTTTCGGATCAGTCCTATAATTCATTATTTAAATTCTCGAAGTCTCGAAATCAAATTTGGATTTCTAGAACTAAAAATAAACCTTTGGATCATTAAATTTATGCTCAAAACGGCAATAATCTTCAAAAAAATGACCCGTTGGGCATTCGAAACACACCCGAGACCTCAGGACCACAACCAAAAACACAAACTCAACCTAATACTTCATTAAAACTTGCTCGAATCATAAAAACGCTACCTTAAACATCAAAAATCACCAAAATCCTAGAATTCGATTCAAACTTAAACTTAAACTTTCAAAATTCACATTCGATCAAAAACCTGACCAAACGATGTCCGAATCACCTGAAAATTTGCAGACATATCCAAAATCACCTAACGAAGCTACTGCAACTGTCGGAATTCCATTCCGACCCCTGGATCATAATATCACCGATCGATCGGATTCCACCAAAATTCCAACTTCGCCAAAATAGGCTAACATCTTCACCGGACCTCCAAAATTACTTCTGATTGCACTCCTAAGTCTTAAATCATCCCCGAAACTAACCGAATCATCGTAATTCAGTTCCGATCCCTCTAACTTATAAGTCAATGTTGAGTTAACTTTTTCAACTTAAGCTTTCCATAAAGCTTAAAATTACTGTATGGCATTTTATGCATGTGACACTTGGCAAAATCAAAAGGCTGACTTTCTTCCTTTTGGAATATAAATAAAGATCCGTGAATATAGGTTCAAATTAACTTTCCGGTCATATAATTAACATGAAAATCAAACTGTACAACTTTGGTGCGCAAGAGTACCACAATTAAATAATTATATCTTCCTAAGCTCATACTTAACTGACTAATAATTGATGTCCACCTGTCAATAGTTCAACTTGACATCCAACTTGCGAGTTTTTGACCTATATTGTCCCTTATCTTTGAGGGTAGGTTTATTTTGGTCCCTCAAATATAACCTTGAGCATATTTAGTCCCTTAAGTATGTTAAGATGGAGCATTTTTGTCCCTTATCTTTGAGGGTAGGTCTATTTTGATCCCTCAAATATGACTCTGAGCATATTTAGTCCCTTTAATATGCTAAAGTGAAGCACATTTAGTCTTACTACAAAATTTGTTCAAAAACTAACGGTGTTAACCAACTCTCATTCATGAAGCAAATTTTCAGCTCCGAAACAAAACGTTTCCTATCCTTTTATTGGATAACACAAATGATTACTTTAATTACTCATTTTTAGATAACATCTTCTAAAAATTTGGCCTTGAAAATTTATAAATTTGTGTATTATTTTGTATATATATACATTTTGTACGATACTCCTTCCGTTCCAATTTATGTGAACATATTTAATTGGGCACGGAGTTTAAGAAAAAATAAAAACTTTAAAGCAATTTGTGGTCCCAAACAACTAAAAAAGGGGGTCCAGAGTATTTGTGTGGTTATAAAACTTTATCATTAATGGTAGAATTGTAAGTTCAAACTAAATTGTTTCCAAAATTAGAAATGGTTCATTCTTTTTGGAATGGACCAAAAAGTAAATATGTTCTCATAAACTAGAACGGAGAGAGTAATATATAAAAATTATAGTACAAAATTTATATATATTTTCGGCTACCGGATGTAAACAATTTCTGGCGTGGGCTAAAAGTGAGAATACAATCTGGTTATTCGTTTCAATAATATGCCTAGAAGTGATCTTGACAGCTCTATTTTTTTAAAAAAATAAATAAATTTTCTTTTGGGAAAAATCAACTAAAATTTTAAAAGTAAAAGTTTCAGCGTTAACATCTTAAATTTATTAGCTCTGTTCTATTAGTACATGTGAGTTTATAAAATATTTTTGATAATTAAATTAAAAAGACGGTGAGTGCCGAAACCAACCCCGTAATTGATCTTGGACAAATATTGTCAATGAGACTAAAGGTGGTTCACTTTAGACTAAAGGGACTAAATATACTCAGGATCATATTTGAGGGATCAAAATAGATCTACCCTCAAAGATAAGGGACAAATTAGCATACTTAAGGGACTAAATATGCTCAGGGTTATATTTGAGGGACCAAAATAAACTTACCCTCAAAGATAAGGGACAATATATGATTTACTCTCCACTTCTACTGCTTCAGATTTCTCAGCTGCAACAGTCTTTCTTCTCCGTTTAGGTGAACTATTTTCCGACGAACTAGCCGGTTCAGGCGATGCTCGTCTTTTCGCCGTTACTCGAACCGGTTCCGGTTCATTTAAACCGATTCTATGTGGAAAATTTAAATGAGCCTTTGAACCGCGCATTCTATAAGCAGCTTTATCATAAGCAATTGCAGCTTCTTCATCTGTTTCGTATGTTCCAAGCCAAACCCTAGCTCCATTCTTCGCCGGATCTCTAATCTCCGCCGCAAATTTTCCCCACGGCCGTCGTCTAACACCTCTGTAATGCCTTCCCCTAGGTAACTCAGACGCCGGAGCGGCCGTTGTCTCCGCCGGAGAAACCATAATTTCCTCCTCCCTCTGCTCCGATTTTACTTCGCCGGCGCTGAAATTAAACGGCGACCATCCGACGTTAAGAGCGTCTTTTAAGAGAGTATAAATTACCATATCTTCAGAATCGTCGACTTTTAGTGGTAAGTCGCCCCACGTTTCAGTTAAACATGGGATTAGACGACTGAAGCTTGAATTCCGGCGGTACACCGGAAAGTCTCCCGGATAATTCGCCGGCGGCAACTCTGTTGAAATAGATTGATTCATTTGCTTTTGAATTTTAATTCTCTTGTGTTTTATGAGGTTTTGGGTTTTTGTTTATAAGAAACGGTTTTGATTTTTTTGAAGCAGAATTAATGGGGAATATATATAGAGAAAGGATTGAAGAAGATTCATTGCACCTGAGCAGAGAGGACTGTGATGTTTAGTTTATTAATTATGTTTAGTTAATTATAATTATAATTATAATTAATGGATTAATCAGTAATGGTAAGATAAGGGGCTTCTATGAAGTTTCTTTTAATGGGCAAGTGGGCAAGTTGTTTAGGTAATGTTTTTATCACGTGGCCAAAACAAAGGACACAACTTGAAGAAAGGGTTAATGATGATGTCATTGCTTGACGAAACTCACATACCTATTATTTTATTAGTCAATAAATTTACGTTTCTTTTGTACATTTTCTTATTTAATATAAAATTATGTTTTACTTGAAATTCTAAATGTGAATAATATAGGACTTCGCATAAAGTAGGAATTCGATACCTAAATATTATTTTTTTGGACTCAAAATACACAAACATGTGTTTTAAGAAGAAAGATCTTTTTATATATAACGTATAAACACAACACGCTATACATTGACGATCACGACTGTCGTTAAGTATAGCGTTTGTACTAACAGAAAACGCTATGCTCTGACTACGGCCCCACCAATAAGTGAACTGACAAATTCAATAATTTAATTGTATAGCGTGTTTTTACAAGATGCTATATATAGAAAAGTTTCAATATCCCGGGCTATTCATTTCCTATATAAAGTGGTTAAAACTTTAGAAAAAGTCGTTCACATACAATTCTAACTCCCGTCAATATTTTCTTATTGTTAAATTCTACAGCATAATTTCTGTAGTGCCTGAAGAGCGTAGAATAAGAGTTTTATTATATCGGGGAGGGGAGGGGGAGATTGTGACGGAGAATAGCACTGTGAGGTATAGTTTATCTCTACAGAGTCATGTTAAATTGCCTCTTAGGGTGGAGTATGATAAATTAGTATCGTTGTTATGTAAAAAAATAAGTGAGAGGAGGCATTCGGTGACACTTAAAGTAATAAGAAGATATCCGTATTCAACCACTCTGCAAGGGGCTGCTTTTTACTCGGAGTTAAACATCTACGATGATGAAACTTTAAGGAATTTTTGAGGACTCCAGATGAATACCAGAAATATCTTGTAATAAATATGTTGGATATGTACATCAAGGTCGAAGACGCTCCAAGCAATGAGGTGGCCGGTCTGGTTCCGGATAACCCCCAGTCATCGGCTGGCTATCTTGAGGAGTTTTTGCCGGACATGTTCCAAATGAAAGAGTTTTCCTTGATTAAAACTTATCCTCACCTGCTTACATAATTCACAAGAGGAGTGGTAAGCTTCAATGTTCCTTTGTGTGATGATGTACATTTTTGTTATATTCAATTTCTATTAACGCTCATATATTTAACACGGGGTACAAGCTGGCTTTGAATTTTATAAATTATGAACCCGAGCATAGTTTTGGTGGTCCATCCGGGAGCCATCACGTACATGAAAATGTCCATCATGGAATTTCATCACATTACAACTTGTAAGTGAAGTGATACGGCTATATGAAAAGTATCTTTTAAATTCAGCATCTTATTAATTTGTTGATTGTGCAGTAAAAATTGAGCATATTGAAGCAAATATACTCGCTCAATTGCCCGAAGACGACATATTAAATCAGAATATGGCAGATGCACGGAGTGAGGAAGAGAATAGTGATTACAATAGCAATGCTGATGAATCTGGAGACGAGACACCATTTGAACGTGAGGATGGTGATGAAGAGGATGAGAAGGAAGGACATGATGCCACGAGAGAATATGTTCCCCCCTCCCCCCCCCCCTAGACGAAGAGTGTATGAGTCCCAAGTGTCGTTTCATTCAAGGTAGGTTTCTTACCTTGATAACTTGCCAAACATGCCGGATGTGGAAGTTCTCACAAGGGATTTGATGAAATTCGGACAATAATGTGGGATGAGTCTAGACCAACAGTGCTGGCAAAGGGCATGCATTTTCCTGATTAAACGCGCATAAGCAAGGCTTGTAAAAAAAAGAAAAGCATATCTCGCGCGCAAAAGAGCATTTGAAATAGTGAATAGTAACTGGAATAAGTAATTTGCAGATCTCCCTAGGTACATGGCTATAATATAGCATTTTAACCCCGGGACGGTTGTTGAATGGAAGCTTGAGCGTAGTCCAGGTAAACCAGAATTTATATTCAATTACGTGTTTTGGGGGTTTAAACTAGCAGTTAAAGGTTTTCGCATTGTCAACCCGTAATATCTATAGACGACACTCATGTCTATGGAAAGTACAATATCAAGATGTTGATAGACGTGTCAGTAGACGCTAATGGAAAGATGTTTCCTCTAGCCTTTGCTATTTATGCCAATGAAATCCAAGAGACGTGGGCGCTATTTTTGAACCTATTGAAAGAGCACATTATCAAACAGTGTTTTGGTATTTGTCTAATATCTAATCGGTACGGTGATATCTTAAGTTATGTGGAGCATTTATCTGCATAGCATGAACCTTATGTCTACCATCATTACTGTGTTAAGCACCTTAAAGCCAATTTCCAGAATGCATATCCCAACAAGGATCTCCATGATTTGATGTGGATGGCAGCAACAGACCACCAACAGCATAAATTCCGGCTGCACATGAAATATATCAGGCAAGAAGATGAGTCAGCCTATCGTTGGTTAATGCGACATGACCCTAAAAAGTGGACGTTGCATGCAGATGGTGGCAAACGATAGGAACTCTGACTACAAATGTGTCAGAGTCTTTCAACGGGTTATTAAAGTCTGCAAGAGGATTGCCTGTCACAACCATGATGCGGATGTCGTTCAAGCAGATGGCGGAGAGGTTTGTTGAAAGGTCTGTTGTTGCAATGTCATTGATAGAAAGGGGTGTCAAATTTATGCTACGACCTATAAAGAGATTTGAGAAATACAGATCGCGAGCACATTGGCATTAATTTTTTAAGTATGATAACGAAAGAAATGTTTTTGAAGCTCACACCATTATCCATGAAAATCGAAGTAATACTATACATACTGTAAATGAATCTACAAGGTTATGCTCTTGTTGAAAATGGTTCATCTACCACATACCTTGCTCACATTCCATCAAGTGCTTTCAACAAGTTGGTTTGGGTGTAACCAACTATGTTGATCAATAATATAATGTCACGACCCGGATTTCCCACCATCGGGGGTCATGATGACGCCTACTAAATGGAAGCTAGGCAAGCCAAATATTAATTACACCTCCATTAATTACCAAATTCTTATTAAGACTTATTATTAAAACATATAAATTACAAAGCGGAATAATCAAAATTAGCGGAAGACTTAGTAAAATATGATAAAGAAAACCCAAACATGATACATTACCCAAGATCGGTGTCACAATACTCACGAACTTCTAAGAATAATACACATAATTGTCCGAAAGAAAATACAAGTCTGTTTATCTCGATTACATGAGATAACGGAATGAAAAGCATAGATAGAAGAGACAACGGGTCCTCTGCGGACGCCTGCAAGGCTACCTCGTAGTCTCAGTAGTCGGAAAATCCTCAAGTCGCTACCGCCGCCGCCGCCGTCCGAAACCTGTATCGCACAAAAAGAGCGCAGAGTGTAGTATCAGCGACAACCGACCCCATGTGCTCGGTAAGTGCTCGGCCCATCCCGACGAACTAGTGACAAGGCGTAAGCGCCGCCACCCACATAAACCCGTACAGTTGCAATATAGATATATATATACAATACATTTATAAGGAAATACTCGGCTCTGAAATAACAATCAATAACTCACGATATCCAGAATAATCTAATCAACGTAATAGATCTTACTTTCATGTCTCAATTCCTCTCTCATTTCATGTCTCGTGGTAGGCGTACCACCCGCTCCCAACTATCACAGTAATTACATCTCGTGGTAGGCGTACCACCCGCTCCCAAATATATCAATAGATTATATCTTGTGGTAGGCGTACCACCCGTTCCCAAATATATCAATAATTACATCTTGTGGTAGGCGTACCACCCGCTCCCAAATATATCAATAGGCTACCGGCAACTATGGCCAATGCCAAGATTTAAGTCACTTTGTGGTCGGCATGCCACACGATCCCAATTCAATAATATATAAGTGGTCGGCGCGCCACACGATCCCAATTCATAATTATATAAGTGGTCGGCGCGCCACACGATCCCAATTCATAATTATATTTATTAAGGGCATTTAGCCAATAATCTCTATATCAACAATATTTATAATTACCGGTTTTAAACCAATAATTGATAATAATTTCAATAATTTATCTTCATTACCGGCATAACACCAATAACTCTTAATCAACAATTTATTCATAACCGAATTCCTATTCCTACAAACTAGGATAGAACAAACACTTACCTCGAAAGTTTACGAATGATTCAATCCGTAGCAATGCCTTTTCCTTTCGAATTTGACTCCAATCCAATCGTATCTATACACAATTGATTTAATATCATCAATACTACTCAACAAACTAATTCCTAAGACCAATTACAACTTTTACAACATTCTGCCCGGAATAGTAATTTTCGACCCCGGGCCCACATGGTCGGAACTCGGGGTTAGGACCAAAATTCGGTTACCCATCCCCCACGAGTTCATGTATATGATTTGTTTCAAAATCGGACCTCAATTCGAGGTCCAATTTCCCAATTTACGAAAAACCCTATATTTTAACAAAAACAAGAGATTCTACCATGAAAACCTTTGATTTCTATTGAAAAACATGTTTAATGATGTTAGGAATTGAAAGAATTAAGTAAAAAGTGACTTACAATTGTTTTGATGAAGAAGAAATCCGTGAAGAATCGCAATTGGGTGTTTTTGTTTTGTAAAAAGTGAAGAAATGAACTGAAAATCGTGTTTTACAGGTCTCTGTGTTCGCATTTGCGAATATGGGTTCGCAATTGCGAACCCCGACCAATTTCTGGAGTTTGAAAAATAAGCTTAAGGCTGGGAAGTTCGCATTTGCGAACTTTTGTTCGCATTTGCGAAGCCAAGGCAAATCTGGGAGCTTCGCAATTGCGAACATATGTTCGCAATTGCGAACTAGGCTGCTTCGAGGGACCTTCGCATTTGCGAAGAATGCTTCGCATTTGCGAAGCAAGCCTTTTCACTGGGAGGCCTCGCAATTGCGAGGTTTGGTTCGCATTTGCGAACCCAACTGGTCCTGGGCACCTTCGCATTTGCGACCAAGGGTTCGCATTTGCGAACCCTGCCTTGACCCGCCACCTTCGCAATTGCGAGAAATACTTCGCAATTGCGAAGACAACAACTGGGTGAAAAACCAGCAGTGCAAAAACTCAGAATTTCATCCAACGGCCTATCAAATCTTTACCCGAGCTCCCCGGCTCCAAACCAAATATGCACACTAACTCAAAAACATCATACAAACTTGCTCGCGCGATCAAATCGCTAAAATAACATCAAAACCAATGGATTGAGCCTTAAAACTCAAGAATTCTTTCAATTTTCATAATTTCCAAACTTTCCAATTTAAGGCCGAAATGCGTCAAATGACGTCCGTTTTCAACCAAACTTTACAGGAAGCGCTTAACCAATATATATGACCTGTACCCGGCGTCGGAACCAAAATACGAGCCCGATACCAGTACTTTTTAATAAAAATTCAGTTTCATTTTCCTTAAACATTTTCAGAAAACAATTTAACAGAAAAATTCTTTTACCGGGGTTCTAGACCTCGGATTTCAATTCCGGCATATGCCCAAGTTCCATATTTTTCTACGGATTTTCTGAGATAGTCGAATCACGGATTCGGGTCCGTTTACCAAAAATATTGACCAAAGTCAACCATATCAATATTAATATCAAAATTCTTCAACTTTTTCACATATTTCACATATTTCAACATAAAATTTTTCCAGCTTTGTGCCCGGATTGTGCACGCAAATCGAGGAAACTATAAATGAGGTTTTCAAGATCTCAAAAGCTCGGAATGATTAATAAATCAAGTGATGACCCTTTGGGTCGTCACAATCTCCACCTCTAAAACAACCGTTCGTCCTCGAACGGACAAAAGAAAGAAGTACCTGAGTCAGGAAACAAATGTGGGTAGCGGCTCCGCATATCAGACTCGGACTCCTAGGTCGATGCCTCAGGAGGCTGACCTCTCCACTGAACACGCACAGAAGGATAACTCTTCGACCTCAACTGTCGAACCTGCCGGTCTAGAATGGCTACCGGCTCCTCCTCGTAAGATAGATCATTGTCCAATTGGACAGTATTGAAGTCTAACACATGTGTGGGATCGCCGTGGTATCTCCGAAGCATAGATACATGAAAAACTGGATGGACGGCTGATAAGCTAGGCGGCAAAGCTAATCTGTAAGCCACCCCTCTCACTCTATCTAAAATCTCAAATGGGCCAATATACCTAGGGCTGAGCTTGCCCTTCTTCCCGAACCTCATCACACCCTTCATAGGCGACACTCGGAGCAATACTTGCTCACCGACCATGAAATCTACATCTCGAACCTTACGATCCGCATAAGTCTTCTCTCTGGACTGAGTGGCACGCAATCTCTCCTGGATAATTTTGACCTTATCCAAGGCCTCCGGAACTAAGTCTGTACCCAACAACCGAGCCTCTCCCGGTTCAAACCATCCAACTGGTGATCGACATCGCCTACCATACAACGCCTCATACGGAGCCATCCGGATGCTAGATTGGTAACTGTTATTGTAGGCGAACTCTGCTAATGGCAGAAACCGGTCCCACGAGCCTCCGAAATCAATAACACAGGCTCGAAGCATGTCCTCTAGAATTTGAATAGTCCTCTCGGACTGGCCATCCGTCTGAGGATGAAATGCTGTACTCCACTGAACCCGAGTGCCTAACTCCCGCTGGACCGCTCTCCAGAACCGCGAGGTAAACTGCGTACCCCGATCAGAGATAATAGATACCGGCACTCCATGGAGACGAACAATCTCTCTAATGTACACCTCCGCTAACCTCTCCGACGAGTAGGAGACAGACGCTGGAATAAAGTATGCTGACTTGGTCAGCCTATCAACAATGACCCAAATAGCATCAAATTTCCTCCGAGTCAAAGGAAGTCCAGTAACGAAATCCATAGTGATCCGCTCCCATTTCCACTCGGAAATTTCAATCCTCTGGAATACACCACCAGGTCTCTGGTGCTCATATTTCACCTGCTAACAATTTAGACACCGAGCGACATACGCAACGATATCTTTCTTTATTCTGCGCCACCAATAGTGCTGCCGTAAGTCCTGGTACATCTTCGCGGAGCCTGGGTGAATAGAATACCGCGAACTGTGGGCCTCCGCTAAGATCAACTCTCGAATCCCTTCGACATTGGGCACACAAACTCGACCCTGCAATTTCAATACCCCATCATCATCTAGATTTACCTGTGTGGCACCTCCCCGCTGTACTGTATCTCTCAACTCACGCAAATGAGGATCACCAAATTGCCTCTCACGGATACGCTCAAATAAGGAAGAACAAGCGACCGTGCAGGCTAACACCCTGCTAGGCTCAGAAATGTCTAATCTCACGAACCGGTTAGCTAAGGCCTGGACATCTAGAGCTAATGGTCTCTGACTGACCGGAATGTATGCAAGACTACCCATGCTGGCATACTTTCTACTCAATGCATCGGCCACCACATTGGCCTTACCTGGGATGATATAAAATGGTGACATCATAATCTTTTAGCAATTCTAGCCACCTTCTCTGCCTCAAATTCAACTCTTTCTGCTTAAACAAATATTGAAGACTCTTATGATCGGTGTATACTTCACATGCTACACCATACAAATAATGCCTCCAAATCTTCAATGCGTGAATAATCGCCGCCAATTCTAGATCATGCACTGGATAGTTCTTCTCATGAATCTTCAACTGCCTCGAAGCATAGGCAATAACCTTGCCATCCTGCATTAACACTGCACCAAGCCCAATACGGGAAGCATCACAATAAACAGTATAAGGTCCCGTACCTGTGGGTAAAACCAATACCGGTGCCGTGGTCAAGGTTGTCTTGAGCTTTTGAAAGCTCGCCTCACATTCATCGGACCATTCAAATTGAACACCCTTCTGGGTCAATCTGGTCAGTGGGGTTGCAATAGACGAAAATCCTTCTACGAATCGGCGATAATAGCCCGCTAACCCCAAGAAACTCCGAATATCTGTGGCGGATGTCGGTCTAGGCCAGCTCTTGACTGCCTCAATTTTCTTCGGATCAACCCGAATACCTGCTGCCGTCACAATATGACCCAGGAATGCAACTGAACTTAGCCAAAATTCACACTTTGAAAATTTTGCATATAGCTGGCTATCTCTCAGAGTCTGTAAGGCCACTCCGAGATGTTGCGCATGCTCCTCCTGACTGCGGGAATATATTAATATGTCATCAATGAAGACTATTACAAACAAGTCTAAATAAGGCCGTAACACCCGATTCATTAATTCCATAAAAGCTGCTGGAGCATTTGTCAACCCAAAAGACATGACCAGAAATTCATAATGTCCATACCGAGTGCGTAACGCTGTCTTAGGGACATCAGATGCCCTAATCTTCAGCTGATGATAGCCAAATCTCAAATGTATCTTTGAAAATACCTTGGCACCCTGAAGCCGGTCAAATAAATCATCAATTCGCGGAAGTGGATATTTATTTTTGATAGTCACCTTGTTTAACTCTGTCGATAATCAATGCACATTCTCATCGAACCATATTTCTTCTTTACAAATAATACAGGTGCACCCCACGGCGAAACACCGGGTCTAATGAAACCCTTTTCAAGTAAATCCCGCAACTCGTTCCTTCAATTCTTTTAACTCCGGCGGAGCCATCCGATATGTGGGGAATGGAAATGGGCCGAGTGCCCTGAGCCAAATCAATGTAAAAATCAATGTCCCTATCGGCGGCATACCCGGCAAGTCTAAAGGAAATACTTCGTGAAATTCGCGAACCACAGTGCACGCAGTCAATGAAGGAACCTCAAGCACTAGAATCACGGACATAGGCCAAATAAGCCAAGCATCCCTTTCCAACCATACGCCGAGCTTTAACATAAGAAATAACATTACGGCTAGTATGACCTGAAATTCCTTTCCACTCTATACGAGGCGAATTCGGCAGTGCTAAAGTCACAGTCTTGGCATGGCAATCTAAAATAGCATGATACGGAGATAGCCAGTCCATGCCTAGTATAATATCAAAGTCCACCATATTTAGGAGTAATAAATCAGCACGGGTCTCGAGACCCTCAATTACTATAATACATGACCGATGAACTCGATCCACCACAATAGAATCGCCTACTGGTGTAGACACATGAACAGGAACACTCAGTGGATCACCGGGCTGAATCAAGTATGGTGCAAAATAGGAAGACACATACGAATATGTAGACCCAGGGTCAAATAATGCTGATGCCTTTCTATCACAAACCAAAATAATACCTGTAATGACGGCATCAGAAGACTCAGCCTCTGGTCTGGCGGGAAGTGCATAACATCGGGGCTGTGCCCCACCACCCTGAGCAGTATCTCTAGGACGATCAGCTGCTGGCTGGTCTCTACCTCTATCGGTCCGAGCTCCACCTCTATGACCTCTACCTCCACCTCTATGTCCTCTACCTCCGCCTCTAGCCGGCTGGGCAGGCTGTGAGGGAACCGGGGCCCTGAATCATGGCACGAGAACCCTGCTGGTGAGATCTGTCAGAAGCTCGCGGGCAATACTTTGCAATGTGCCTAAGATCACCGCACGTAAAACAAGCCCCCGGCTGCTGAAAATGGCGAAGTGGTGGTGCACCGATAGGCTGCTGATCAGAGTAGCGTGGCCGAGAATTACGATCACCCGAAGCATCATGAGAAACCTGAAGAGCTTGACTGATAAGGCCTAGGAAGATGGCCTCTATCATAAAAATCTCTATCTCCGGACGAGGTACCACCGAATCTACCCGAATTACGAGATCTCTTATCCGATCCATGTCTCGCTCCCCGTGACAGAGCCATCT
>JASVEL010011035.1:0-13970 GCA_032618575.1 Nicotiana noctiflora
CTACGCCATTCGTGGGAAGACAAGAGTGGAAATTTAACTTAACACTTTGAAGAACAAATTCGCATGATAAGAAAGAACAAATGAGAGACTCTTTCCTAACTCAATAGACTCTGGAGGACAAGTACGGACGTCTCCGTACCTACCTCTCAAACTCTACTAAGCTTGTTCGTGAGTGGTGAGACCTATGTAACCTAGAGCTACGATACCAACTTGTCACGACCCGAATTTTTTCCCAACATCGGGATCGTGATGGCGCCTACTCGTGGTAGCTAGGCAAGCCACTGTATTCATACTATCCTGTTTTTAACACAATTTTGATTGAATAAATGCGGAATACTTTATCGAAATGGAAATAACAATTCACAAGGTAAAACCATACCGAAAATCCTCTACCCAAGATGTGGAGTCACCAACTCACAAACTACTATGGAATACTACACATAAAAGTCTGAAGAAATATAACACAATTCTGTTTGTCTCGGAACAAAGAGACTCCAGCTAATAATATAGATAAAGAGAGAGACGCCGGGCCTGCGGACGCCTGCAAGCTACCTCGGTCTCAAATATGATCAACTCCCACGCAATCTACTTACTGCTGCCGCTGCTGCTGTCCGTAACCTATATCTGCGCAAAAAGAGCGCAGAGTGTAGTATCAGCACAACCGACCCCATGTGCTGGTAAGTGCCTGGCCTATCCCGGCGAAGTAGTGACAAGCCTAGGACCAGACACCCACATAAACCTGTGCAGTTGCAATATATATATATATATATATATAACACATTTATAAGGAAATACTCTGCTCTGAAATAATATTCAATAACTCACGATATCTAAAATAATCTAATCAACATAATAAATCTGACTTTCATGTCTCAATTCCTCTCTCATTTCATATCTCGTGGTAGGCGTACCACCCGCTCCCAACTATCACAGTAATTATATCTTGTGGTAGGCGTGCCACCCGCTCCCAAATATATCAATAATCATATCTTGTGGTAGGCGTACCACCCGCTCCCAAATATATCAATAATCATATCTTGTGGTAGGCGTACCACCCGCTCCCAAATATTTCAATAATCATATCTTGTGGTAGGCGTACCACCCGCTCCCAAATATTTCAATAATCATATTACCACAAATAACAAGAATTAACCAAGTAATAACACAATAAGGAATATCTCAAAGAACTCAACAATTAACAACAGTTAATAAGTTCACAAGGAAAACAAGGTATAATGGAAACACAAGTAATATCAAGTCAAGGAATGGCAAATAGTTGCACGTCATCACCCAAATAAAATATAATGGAAAAACAAGTAATATCAAGTCAAGGAATAGCAAATAGTTGCACGGCATCACCCTTCGTGCTTTTACTCTCATCCTCACATCCATAGTACGGCATGATCCTTCGTACATGGTTCAATAATAGGGCACGGCATGATCCTTCGTTCATAATCAATAATAAACATGGCACGGCATGATCCTTCGTGCATAATCAATAATAAACATGGCACGGCATGATCCTTCGTGCATAATCAATAATAAACATGGCACGGCATGATCCTTCGTGCATAATCAATAATAAACATGGCACGGCATCACCCTTCGTGCATTATCACTCTTCCTCACCCAAATAACAATCACAGTTAAGGGCAAAGAAAGAAACGGTAATTCATAAACCATCCCATCAAGGGCAATCAATAATTTTCTTCACAACAAGTCCCAACAAGGGAGAACAATCACAATTCATCCTGTAATATATCTCAAAATAATCATTTTTCAACGACTCACGGTCATACTAGACGCCAGTGTATGGATGCTCGTCACCACGACCCATACACCGCACTCGATCACATAACACATAACACATAATCCTATTCCCTCAAGCTAGGATAGAACAAACACTTACCTCGAGTGCTTATGAACAATTCAATCCGTGGATATGTCTTTTCTTTCAATTTGGCTCCAATTCGACCGTATCTATACACAATTGATTTAATATCATCAATTTCTACTCCACAAACTAATTCTTAATACCAAATAACACTTTTACAACATTCTGCCATGAATAGTAAATTTCAACCCCGGGCCCACATGGTCGGAATTCGGGGTTAGGACCAAAATCCGGTTACCCATCCCCACACGAGTTCATGTATATAATTTGTTTCAAAATCGGACCTCAATTCGAGGTCCAATTCCCCAATTTATGAAAAACCCTATTTTCTAACAAAAACAAGAATTTTACCATGAAAACATTTGATTTCTAATGAAAAACATGTTTAATGATGTTAGGAATTGAAAGAATTAAGTAAAAAGTGACTTACAATCGTTTTGGTGAAGAAGAAATCCTTGAAGAGTCGCAATTGGGTGTTTTGGTTTTGTGAAAAATGAAGAAATGACTGAAATTCGTGTTTTTCAGGTCTCTGTGTTCGCATTTGCGAACATGGGTTCGCAATTGCGAACCCCGACCAATTTCTGGAGTTTGAAAAATAAGCTAAGGGTGGGAAGTTCGCATTTGCGACAAAAGGTTCGCATTTGCGAACAAGGCTCTTCGCATTTGCGAAGAAAGCTTCGCATTTGCGAAGCCTGGCTGGGCAGGCATCCTTCGCATTTGCGAAGAAAGCTTCGCATTTGCGAAGCCTGGCTGGGCAGGCTCCTTCGCATTTGCGATCAGGGGTTCGCATTTGCGAACCCTGCCTTGGTCTGTCACCTTCGCAATTGCGAGAAATTCTTCGCAATTGCGAAGCCAACAGCTGGGTGAAAAAAACCAGCAGTTAAAAATTCAGATTTTTCATCCAACGGCCTATCAAATCTTTACCCGAGCCCCCCGGGCTCCAAACCAAACATGCACACAACCTCAAAAACACATTATGGACTTGTTCGTGCGATCATATCGCCAATAACACTTCGTTTCGATCAAATCAAGCCCCAAACTCATGGTTTTCATAGTTTTGATTTTCAAAACTTCTTAACTTGGAACTCAAGGTCCAAAACATCTCAAACGACATCCAAATGTCACCAAACTTTACAGAAATCACATATATAATATTTAAGACTTGTACCGGGCGTCGGAACCAAAATACGAGCCCGATACCAATGTCTATCAATTTATTTCCTTTAATAATTGCATCAAAAACAATTTCACATAAAAATTCATAACTTGGGCTCTGGGCCTCCAGAATTCGACTCCGGACACATGTCCAAGTCCCATATTTTCCTACGGACCTCTCGGGACCATCCAATCTCGGGTCCGGATCCGTTTACAAAAATGTTGACCGAAGTCAACCATATCAATATTAATATCATTTTTATCCAAATTTCTCATAGAATTCATATTTTCTATCACAAAATCTTTCCGGCTACATGCTCGGATCGAGCACGTAAATCGAGGCAACATAGAATGAGGTTTTCAAGGCCTCAGAAGCTCGAAATTATTAATAAAATAAGTGATGACCCTTTGGGTCGTCACACATACGTTCATGCATTAAAAAATACAAGTAATTAAATATAGGGATAATTGCATAAAACTACAATTAGCGTATTTACTTTTCATCCGCATAGCCATCATTTTAAGTTTTCATCGGTATAGCCCATAAAAATCTCATAATATAACATCATGTCTGGATTTAACTTTACATACTTATATATAATTTTTTATTCTTTGCACACAACCAACTTAAATGGATCATATACATTCCTATTGCAATTACAACAATGCAAACCAATTATAACGCAACTTAAAAAAAATTTAAATTTTTTTCTGTCCCAAGTTATAAATAGCATAAACAAAAGAAATGAAAAATAAAATTGAAAAAAAATTGCTACAAATTCGCAAGTTGGCAGAGAAATTAACAAAAAATTGATTTTATACATAGATTATTCAAGAAAAAGTAAGAAAAAATTTAATATCAGTTTTAAGTCCACATATGTTTTACATGTATAAAAATGTATAACTTAGTTTAAAATCGTATAAGAAATGTATAATAATTTATTCTACTATTTCACCAAAACAAAAAAGTAAAATTAGTTTTAATTGCACATGTGAAAGGGGAACTTACTTCAAAGAGAAAGACCGCCGCACCAAAGTCGAACAGAAATCACGAATAGAAAGAATAATGGTGTATACACTATTTACACACCTAATATACAACATTATACAATATTATACACTTATTATATTTTTGTATAATGTTGTATAATATTATATAATGATGTATAATGTTGTATACGAAAACTGAATTTCACCTTAAATTTCCTTTTTCAACTGGTATGATTCTCAAAACCAATGTCGATTATGCTCAATCAACCCAGTACTCTAGATTCAAGTTACTAAAAGTTTTCTCAATATTTTTTGCCGTACCCAAATAATTTCACTGATATTAATTAACACCCGTTTGATTTTTCCATCAAAATACATCTTCCTCAGGTCTATTAAAAAAACTCATAAATTGCAATAGGCTTAAAATCTCAGTTTAGAACTTCTATTTTGAAGAAATTTCAACAAAAATCAAGAACCCAGTTCCGATTTTTAGTCCAGAATTTTAATCTTGAAGAAATTTCAACAAAAATCAAGAACGCAGTGCTTTCCCCAATTTTACCTCACCAAATTCATTCTCAAAGAGTTGTAAAGTAGTCCAACTGAACCAAATCTCTAGGTTGAAGCTTCTTGGACTATTATCAATTAATTTCAATAGCACCCACTCAATGTGAGCACGATTCTTTCGTAAATTTTCAGATCTGAAAAGCTTCTAACTCCCTCAACTTAATTTTTTGTTTGGATATGAAAATCTTGACTTTACAACAAACTTTAAGGAGAGGTGGCCACTGGAGTGGAGAGAAAAAGATGAGAAAATGTAGAAGAGATGAGTGAAGATTGTTTAGGTTAAAGATTGAAATTTTTATTTCATGATATATACAATATGGGCCCTAGCATGTAAAATTCCAAAATATGGGTTCTTTATGGTTATAGAACTAGGTCGGGTGATATACAGTGTAATTGTTTCTTAAATATATATCTTCCAATAATATTAATTAGAGAAACACAATTGTAGTATGCACAATGTTTATTAGATAATAATATTTATGAACATCATCTAAAAAGTGAACACTTACACAGTTAATTTCTCTTTGAGAAGGCTGTCCTTAAGAGCTGTCATTTTATAACTACAAATATATAGGTAGGCAATGCTCTATTTATTTGCATTTTCTTGCTTTGATTTCTCTTCGAAACAATTGTAGTCAGGGACGGCTCAATAAATATGGAGGCCTGAAGCGAAATTTCAGTGAGTGATCTTATTTTTTATATATAAAAAAAAAATCATATGTAATTTCATTTAATATCTATATTTCTAGCTTTTCTTATGCAAAGTTATTAATAATTTTATTTAATCTATTAGATTTTTCTTGAGATATACCTTCTAATTAAGGTTTTTATTATTTGCTAAAAATTTATCAACGTCATGTTGTGGGATTGTATTAAAGTTTCAACCTTTTTTTGAAATTACGAATAATAATCGAATTCTTTCTCACTAGAAAATAATTTCCAATATATAAAAAAAATCTCAATTTATGATCATAATCTAATCTTACTTTTTTACAATGAAAATTTATAATTTCTCATTTAAAATACTAAATATTTTTCTAAAAATAAATTAATATATAACTTATTAAGAAAATTTGGAACTCCAAAATTATGAGGCCCAAAGCAGCTGCTTTAGCAACTTTACCCTTGGACGGCCTTGATTATAGTATACACAGTTATTTGCTTTATTTGGTAGATTGTCCTTACACGATATATTGGGAGAAATTAAAAAATAGCCAGATTTATCACTGGTCGTTGAAAAATAGCCAAGTTTCAAAAGTCATCGAAATTTAGCCACTTTAAATCTGAGCAAAAATACTATTTAAAATTCGAAAAAATACGCCCGTGAATTTTACGGGAGTTCAAGCATAATTATGCTGGAACTCCTGCAAATTTTACGGGGTCGTTACATATAAATATCCAGTATAATATACTGGAGTTTGGAGCTCTGGTGCTCGAGTCTCCCGCAAATGTTTTATAGGAGTTAGCAAAGTATATCGGTCCAACATAATATGTTGGAGTTCATACACAAATACACCAGAACTTCCGTAAATTCTACGAGAACGGTCCCTGTTGCAGCAATAATGACTATTTTTTATTGACTTGATAAACGATGACTTATTTTCATTGACCAGTATGAAAACTGGCTATACCATGATATTTTAACCGATATATTTGTTGTTTTTACTTTTGGTACTATAAAGTTTTTTATTTTTTATATTAATTGAATTACAGAAAAAAAAAAACACCTAACCGTGTGAAGCGCGGGTTTAATAACTAGTAAATAAATAAATAGAGGTCATTTCCCTAATTCAAAACTTACGGGTCCTTTGGTTAAATCTTCTCTTGCTTTCCCCTTTCCAAGCAAAAGCAACGGAAAAGTAGTGTAGTAAAAATTCAAGCGGGAAAAGTCACTGTCTCACTAGGGACAGTTGGGAGGAGTAAAGACAGTGAACAATTAAATGATATTCCGTGGACCATTTTCTTCTGCATTTGCTGAAGATAAGATGGACACAGTACCCTCCACACACATATCATGTACTTCCAATCCCCTAATTTTAGGGTTTTAGAGTATATTCCTTTTATACTCCTTGTTTGTTTTCACTATCTTCAATAATATGGCAGCTCACACTTCCATTTTCCTCAAAATCAGTTTTCCCGGTGCAGAACCTTCGCTATTCAATGCCACAGTTCGTAACAGAAGAAGTTTCTTCAGGTTTAGTAGAATCTTCGTTGTCTCTTCGCATACCAATCAGAAGATTCTCAAGCCCAATCGCAAGTCTAGGTTCGGCCAGCCAATTTCTCCTTATGACTCTGACTCCGATGCTGACGACGCTGACAGTTTTGAAGATGAAGAAGAGGAAAACGACCACGTTTTGACTTCTCATGTGAGTTATTTGTTGGCACAATTCTGTCAATTTGCTGCCTTTAACTTGGTGTCTTATTATCTTTCTATGTCTTGGCAACTCTAGAGTGACCCATTAGTTTGCTGGTGGAAGGTAGCAATACCCGATAGGATAGTCGAGGTGCACGTAAGCTGGCTCGGACACGCCCGCTCTAAAAAAAAATTAACTTCCTAAATAATTACCTATCATGTTAATACTCTACTGGAATTTGGGCATGGGGAGCTTTTAATACAAGCATGTATCTAAAGTTGAGGTGTGCAAAAGTTGGCACGGACGCTACTGTTATGGAAAAAAGAAAGGGGGGGAATTGCTCTCATAGAAGTTTAGAATGTTGAAAGCCTTTTACCAAAGCCAATTGCTAGTTGTTTATATTTTAAATTCATAGCAACGTTCATGATAGAAATAGAAAAACAATTGTATATTAACCATAACCAATTAATATATTCTGTAACATTTTTATTGCTTATATTAGTTTATGGTATTAAATTAACTACCCTTAAAGATAACACTTTAATTGTTTAATATTGGATCTTATAGTTAAATTAACTAAACCTTGAGTGGGTGAATTCAACTTAACACAGCAAAATTAGTCGGGTAAATCTCTTGGGGAACTGGAATGCAGCTCTGCAATTTAGTATGAGGTACAGCTAGGTTGTTGCTGAATGATGTTGCATAAATTTTAAAATCGCTAGGATTAAAATAAATTAATTGCTGAATGGAAAAAAAGAAGAAGCATTGGAACAGAAGGCAGCACATACTTCGGTCATGGAGTTGTATCTTTTTGCACAAAGATAACACTTTTATGCTATTGCAGCATAGACTCTACCTGCTTTAGCTTCAATTTCACAATGATAACTGTTTGAATTTTGTATCTCAAATTGCTTGCTTGTTACAAACAGAGAAATTATGTCTTAATTTGATCTGTTCACATTAGAACACTGTTTAGACAACCTTGGTTTAGTCTTTTTGGGGTTTTATTCTTGGTTACTGATGCTACAGTCTCCTTCCCCTGCCCTTCCTCCTCCCGCTTTTCTTTCATTTTGAAGAAATTTGATGCTTCTGCTTTTCATGTTTTATTACCGTGTCTTAATCACCCAGGATGAATCTCTAGATGTTAGAGTTTCTGGCCACGATAGGCCGCGCCAGAAGTTTCAGAGTGCAGCACACATCAGACGAGGTATGTGTCCAGTTTTTTCATCTTAATGGTTGGGAAGGAACATAAATTACATGATATGTGTGTGGTGCAGACGGTCATCACCATTCAGAAAGAGGATCAGGTGCAAAGTTGGGACACCGGAGGCAAACTCCTGAGATTACCCAAGGCAAGTCAAGCGATAAAAATGATGAAAGTTCCCAAGAGTACGCTAAAATGCCTCAAGTATATACTGACTAAGCATTATTTTCTTGCATGCAGATTGCAGTGAAAAGGTATTAAATGTTAGCATGTCAAGCTCTAAATTTTGCTTCAACCATTAGATGCGAAATCATGTCTTGTGGCATTGTAGGAAGCAAAGGGGAGCTTGGCTAAGGACAGATTTAGTCATTTAGCGGAGGAACTAGATCTGGATGAGAGATGGTTTCCACTTCTTGATTACCTAAGTACCTTTGGATTTAAGGACTCTCACTTCATCCAGATGTATGAAAGGCACATGCCTTCCCTTCAAATAAATAAAAGTTCTGCACAGGAAAGGTTGGAGTTCTTGTTGAGTGTCGGTGTCAAACATACAGACATCAGGAAGATAATTTTGAGGCAGCCTCAGATCCTTGAGTATACTGTGGAAAACAATCTGAAATCCCATGTCACATTTTTGGCTAGTTTGGGAATCCCAGACTCAAGAATTGGGCATATAATTACTTCTACTCCATCCCTTTTTTCCTATAGTGTGGAAAATTCATTGAAGCCCACAGTGACGTACTTGCTTGAGGAGGTAGGTATCGAGAAGAATGACCTCGCTAAAGTTGTGCAGCTAAGTCCTCAAATTCTGGTGCAGCGGATTGAAACTTCATGGACAGCCCGCTACAATTTTCTAACTAGAGAATTGGGTGCACCCAGGGATAGCATTGTCAAAATGGTTAGGAAGCATCCTCAATTACTTCACTACAGCATTGAGGATGGATTGCTTCCCCGGATTAATTTTCTGAGGAGCATTGGAATGCGCAATTCGGAGATAGTGAAAGTGCTGACTAGCATGACGCAGGTCAGCTTTTTTCCTTCTGCAGTTTATTTCTTCACCTGTGAGTAGGGTTGGATTGTCTCACCAATTTAGAAAATCCTGCTTCGGCCTACTCATAGAAGTTGGGTTTTTTTTTACATCTATCTCCTATTTTGCATAATATTCTGCTTCTTCCTAATAGATTCCCAAGCATAACAGACTTTAGTTAAAAATAGTACTATTAGAAAAAGGGATGACATTTCAGAGAGTTTGAGCTCCGCTAGCATGGAAATCTTCAATATTCTGGAAGATTTCTCAGTCTTTTGATTTATTAGATTATAGTGGACATATATTCACAGTGACTGTACATGCAGGTATTTTCTCTATCACTTGAGGGGAATCTGAAACCTAAGTACATGTACTTGGTTAATGAACTTGGCAATGAAGTGCGATCATTGACAAAATATCCAACGTACCTAAGCTTGTCGCTGGATCAGAGAATTAGGCCACGCCATAGGTTTTTGGTTTCTCTAAAGAGGGCTCCGAAGGGACCTTTTCCATTGAGTTCACTGGTCCCAACTGATGAATGTTTTTGTCAGCAGTGGGCAGGAACTAGCGTGGACAAATATCTTGATTTTCGGCAGAGATTGCTTCTAAAAGAACTTGCCAGAAAATATGAAAGACGATAATGTGATTGAGCTCACTGGTAGCAGAGCTTCTGCCCTGTGAGTTATTATAAGACTAATTTTGTGAAAGGATTTTGAAGCACTTAGGCAATAATTAAAGATCAATACACATACCCAGGTAAGCAAGCATCTGTATTTATGTTGTTCAAACACTATTTCTTTTTTCTTAACTTGATACTGAATAATCTACTATATCTTTTAATCCTTATAATTCATGACAGGAACGAGGTCATTTCTTTTTTACACAGTTAAGACATACAATTTCAGCAGTTGAAGTGTGACTTTTGCTCTGCCTTGAGGTTTGAAGTCAAATTGCACGAACAGAACCATATATTTGAAAGGTGAAGCATGTGTTTTTTTATAAATTTTTTGGGAATTTAATTGTAAGTGTAATTATATATGTATACAGAGGTATAATGCGAAATACTGCACAAATTTTTGACATCATCTGTGCCCTTCAGGCTTTGTAATCTGGGGCCATTTTACTAGACTTTGGTGCCTTGCTGCAAATTTCCACAAGGCAGTTTTGTAGACTTTTTCATATACTGAGAGAATCTCCGTTAAGAATACTTAGATATGTTTTCTACTTCTCTTTTACATTTGAAAATAATTGTGTTTTGATGTGGTGCAAAATATGAGTGCAAAAGTTGTAAAAAAAAATCGGTAAAAAGCTTCTTGTATCCTTTGGTTCTTCAAATTAGACATCTTTCTATTGCTTCAGACAGATGCAGCATTCTTCTATTTCTTTTCTTTTTCCTGTGTATGTTGGACAGTCTGCGCCGCAGGGATGCAGGTTGTCTTACTTCAGAGTGTCCTTAATGTGGTAGACCAATTAACCATTTACCTTGTGTTTGCAACAAATTATATGTGATACAAAAAATAAATTACAATCACAAAATAATATGAAGAAACATAATTTTATTGATAAAATGATGTGGGTACAATTCTATTTGTTTCCTTGATTCTTCTCTCCTGATAATCTCTGTGACTCGAGTGCTTGATAATCTCTGTGATTCGAGTGCTGAAGCAGCGTATTTCTCGAATGTAAGGATGATCCAGAGCTCCTGGATGTATTTGATCTCCGACTTCTTGAACTATTTCATTGTCAAGAAATGTCCGGACATATTTTGGTCTCTTTATGAGTATCCTGTGAGTTTATGGGATTTTTGAGACACCGCTTCAAGGGAATATGTGTCCCTTTATATAGGTGTGAATTAGGGTTTATGGTAGAGTAGCCTCCAAGAAACCCTAATAGACTCCTAGGATTTCTAGAGTCTTGTAGTATCTTTAATTTAGGATTTGGCTTGATCCCTTAAAATTTCGATGTCTACAAATGCCCCTTACTTCAAGGTTTGTTGAGGTGTAGACTTGCCGAACTTTAAGACAAGACTTAAAGTACTCGACAATCGCAACAAATGGTTTTGAAACTTGGAGTTTTTGATTTACAGGAGGAAGAGATGAAGGGCAGAATTGGTCCCACTGGGCGTGCTAATTTGTTTGCAACAAATTATATATGATACAACAAATAAATTGCAATCACAAAATAATATGAATAAACATAATTTTATTGATAAAATGATATGGGTACAATTCTGTTTGTTCCCTTGATTCTTCTCTCCTGATAATCTCTGTGACTCGATCTTCGTGATTCGAGTGCTGAAGCAGCGTATTTCTCGAATGTAAGGATGATCTAGAGCTCCTGGATGTATTAGCTCCGGCTTCTTGAATATTTCATTGTCAAGAAGTGTCCGAACATATTTTGATCTCTTTGTGAGTATCCCGTGAGTTTATGAAATTTTTGAGACACATTTTCAAGGGAATATGTATCCCTTTATATAGGTGTGAGTTAGGGTTTAGGGTAGAGTAGCCTCCAAGAAACCCTACTAGATTCCTAGGTTTCTAGAGTCTTGTAGTATCATTAAGTTAGGATTTGGCTTGATCCCTTAAAGTTTGGATGTCTATAGATCCTACCGGTCGTTTTGAGCTCTAGCGCATCGTTTAGTGGTCTGAGGCTATGGGCAACTTCATTTAAGGTATATCGACTTGGGCGTACGATTGGAATTAAAATTCAGGAAGATCAATTTAAATTTAAATAAAAATTCTCATTTCAGAAGCCTTAAGTTGGAGAAAATGGCTAAGACTAAAATTGTTAGTAAACGACCTTGGAATCAAGATTCGAAGATTCCAGCAGGTTCGTATGATGATTTCGGACTTGGGCGTATACCCGGATTGGGTTTTGGATAACCCGAGAGTGTTTTGGCGCCTATGGTGGAAGTTAACATTTTAGAAGAAATTTTATAAGTTTGGCTTGAAGTGCATTTCAGTATTATCGATGTCAATTTGTGATTTCGGGATTGTGAATAGCTCCGTATGGTGATTATGGAGTTGGGGGCGCGATCAGAAGTGAATTCGGAGGTCCGTAGGTCATTTTGAAGCAATTTGACTAAAGATAAAAATTTGAAGGTTTTTGAGAAGTTTGACCGGAGGTGGACTTTTTGATATTGGGGTCGGAATCCGATTCTGAAAGTTGGAGTACGTCCGTAATGTCAAATATGACTTGTGTGCAAAGTTTGAGGTCAATCGGACGTGATTTGACAGGTTTAAACATCGAAAATAGAAGGTTAAAGTTCTAAAGTTCATAAAGCTTGAATTGGGGTGTAACTAATGGTTTTAGCATTGTTTGATATGATTTGATGCCTTGAGCAAGTTCGTAATGTATTTCGGAATTGGTTGGTAGGTTTGGTTGAGGTCCCAGGGGCCTCGAGTGAATTCCGGGTGGTTAACAGATCGGAAATGGATTTTTGGGAAGGCTGAGGTTTGTTGGTTGCTGGTATTTCCGCTTCTGCAGAAATGGGACCGCAAAAGTGTGGGATGGACCGCAGAAGCGGCTGGAGGCGATGGGAGCTGGGACCGCAGATGCGGTCATTCTGCCACAGATGCAGGACCGCACCTGCGGAGGACGGAGCGCAGAAGCGGAAGGGGGAGGCCTGGTGAGGACCGCAGATACGATATTGGGATAGCACCTGCGTGACCGCAGAAGCGGTCTGGGAGCCACAGATGCGAAAAGGAGTTGGGGCAGAATGTTGTTTTAAAATCCGATTTTGGCCATTTCTCATCATTTTTTTCTTGGCTTGGGGTGATTCTTGGAGGATATTTAGAGAGGATTTTCATCATCAATGGCAAGGTAAGTTATCCCCACCTACTTTGAGTTAAATACATCAATTATATATGGATTTGAGCATGAAAATTGTAGAAAAACTTGGGGTTTGAGAAGACCTAGAAAATGATTATTCTTGGAATTTAACCACGATTTCGGGGATGGAATTTAGTGAAAATTATATATTTGAGTTCCTAAGGTCATGGGTAGACTTTATCTTCAAAAAATTTCGGATTCCGGGCACGTGGGCCGGGGGATATTTTTGTCAACTTTTCAATCGGGGTTAGAAATTATTGTAAATTGGATTATAATGAGTACCTTAGCATATATTAATGGATTTGTATAACCATTGGCTACTTTTGGAGCATTGTGCGTCGGTTCAAGCCTTCAGAAGAATGTAGAATGTCGGTTATGGATCTTCGGAGTAAGGTGAGTCCCTTTTCTAACCTTGTGAGAGGGAATTGTCCCCTTAGGTGAGTTAATTGATTATGTGCTCCTATTTATGGGGGTCACGTACGCAAGGTGGCAAGAATATGTGCGTAGCTACTATTAGGCTATTGTCCGGGTAGTTATGACCCAAAAACATGTTATACTTGGATTATTTGTGAACCCATGGATAGCTTGAATTGCTTAATCACTTTAAATTAGTACGTAAATTTTGAAAAGGATCAAACTCATTTCTTAGAGATTGTTAAAGGAAAATCGGTATTATTTGGATAATTTCTCCCCGATAAATTTTTAATTGACTATTTGAGCATGTATTTTATGTGTACCTGCATCGCATGCCTGATTCACGAGCAGGATATGTATTTATTTATGGGACTATGCATGATTGAGATGAGGGATCAGTTTAAGAAGGAGTTGAATAGGCAATTCTACCCGATGAATATGGTGTAGGAGTCCAGGCAGAAGCTAAGGGAGCTCTAATAGACAGTCGCAATTCGGGAGTATGTATGTGATTTCACTACCTTAATGCTACAAATCCTA
>JASVEL010011036.1:0-89241 GCA_032618575.1 Nicotiana noctiflora
AAGTGTAGAATCTGATAAAAATCAATAGAATCACATCAAAATAGGCCAATTGGGCATTACCCAATCAAATTAACTCAAAATTCACCAAAACCCACAAGTTGCCAAAACCCGACTTTCGGTACGCTTATCGAAAAATCACAAAAATTATATATTCGGGTTCCTTATCTCAATACGAGTCCGTGCATATAAAATTTATCGAAATCGGACTCCATTTGCCCACTCAAATCAGTGTTTTTCTTAAATTTAGGCCTAGGGCTCAAACCCACCTTAAATCTTCCATTTACAGGGATTTAACCAAGGATTTCATGTTAAAATGATGTAATTAAGCCACAAAACTTACCTCCAACGAATCCCCAATGAATTACCAGCAATTCCCGTGAGTTTCTCTCTCTAGAACTCAAAAATGGCGTCTTTGGGTATTAAACCCGCGACTGGTTCTGTTCTGAACTTAACATCACTGCCAGCCTCATTTCTTCATCGCGTTCGCGACGCCTCTCACGCGAACGCGATGCCTTCCTCCTCTTCTTCATCGCGAACGCGGCACTCTCTCACGCGTCCGCGAAGATCAAATCCTCAGCCTCCCGACTTTTACTCAACGCGAACGCGACGTGAAGTCACGCGTCCGCGATGCCTTTCCTTTCCCTCTTATGCGAACGCGACCCACCCCTCGCGAACGCGATGACCAACTGGCCTCACCCTTCGCGAACGCGGCATTGACCTCGCGAACGCGATGCCTTACTGAACCTGGCCTTCGCGAACGCGGAACCTTCCTTCGCGAACGCGAAGGCTTGTTTTATGCCCAGTGATCTGCAGATTTCAGCAGACCATTTCATGCTTCCAAACGCCGGATGATGGTCCGAATTCATCCCGAGGCCTCCGGGACCCCAACGAAAACCACCAACATACTCCAAAACACGATACGAACTTATTCCAATCATAAAAACACGTCTAACAACATCAAAACCCATAAATCACATCGATTCAAGCCTAAGTTTCTTCAAAACTTTCAAAACTAACATTCAATCCAAAACCCGGCCAAATGACGTCCAAATGTCCTGAAAATTTGCGGACATATCCAAAATCACATAACGAAGCTATAGAAATTGTCGGAATTCCATTCCGACCCCCCGATCAAAATCTCACCTATCGTTCGGATTCACCAAAATTTCAACCTTCGGCATTTCAAGCCTAATTGAGCTACGGACCTCCAATATATATTCCGAACGCGCTCCCAACCCCGAAATCACCTAACGGAGCTAATGGAACCATCGGATTTCCGTTCCGAGATCGTCTTAACACTGTTCCGGCTATGGACCGTTTTCTAGTTTCAAAGCTCTTATTTGGGGACTAAGTGTCCCAAAATGCTCAAATTTTCGGAACCGACTCTCCCGGCAACCCACAATAGCAGAAATGAACTTAGGGGAACAATTAAATTAGGGATAGGGGCGTAATTTTCTAAAACGACCGGTCGGGTCGTTACATCTTCCCACACTTAAAGATTCGTTCGTCCTCGAACGAGCATAGAAAACATACCCGGAGTAGTGAAAAGATGAGGGTACTGGCTGCGCATATCCTGCTCGGTCTCCCAAGTCGCCTCCTCGACCGGCCTGGCCCCGCCACTGAACCTTTACCGAAGCGATGTTCTTTGACCTTAGCTTCCTGACTTGCCTGTCTAGAATGGCTACTGGCTCCTCAACATAAGAAAGATCCTTGTCTAGCTGAACAGATGTGAAATCCAACACGTGCGACGGGTCACCATGGTATCTCCGGAGCATGGAGACATGAAATACGGGGTGAACTCCGGCTAGGCTGGGAGGTAAGGCCAACTCATAAGCAACCTCCCCAACACGCCTCAAAATCTCAAAAGGGCCAATAAATCTAGGACTCGGCTTCCCTTTCTTCCCAAACCTCATAACGCCCTTCATGGGCGAGACTCGAAGCAGAACCCGCTCACCCACCATAAAAGCCACATCGCGAACCTTCTTGTCCTCATAACTCTTCTGTCTAGACTGGGCCGCACGAAGTCTGTCCTGAATCACCTTGACCTTGTCCATAGCCTCCTGAACCATATCAGTACCTAGTAACCTGGCCTCGCCCGGCTCAAACCAACCCACGGGAGACCTGCACCTTCTACCATATAGGGCCTCGTACGGTGCCATCTGAATACTAGACTGGTAGCTGTTGTTATAAGCAAACTCCGCCAGTGGCAAGAAGTGATCCCATGAACCTCCAAACTCAATCACGCACGCACGGAGCATATCCTCCAAAATCTGAATAGTGCGCTCGGACTGCCCATCAGTCTGGGGGTGAAATGCTGTGCTCAACTCCACCCGAGTACCTAACTCTCGCTGTACAGCTCTCCAGAACCGTGAAGTGAACTGAGTGCCTCTATCTGAAATGATGGAAACTGGAATACCATGCAGCCGAACTATCTCCTTGATATAGATCTCCGCCGGTCGCTCCGATGAATAAGTAGTGCTCACCGGTATAAAATGGGCGGACTTGGTCAGCCGATCCACAATAACCCAAATAGAATCGAACTTCCTAATAGTCCGTGGAAGCCCAGATACAAAGTCCATGGTGATGCGCTCCCATTTCCACTCTGGAATCTCAATCCGCTGCATCAATCCCCCCGGACGCTGATGTTCATACTTTACCTGCTGGCAGTTGAGGCATCTGGAAACATAATCAACTATATCCCTCTTCATCCGCCTCCATCAGTAATGTTGTTTCAAGTCCCGATACATCTTCGCGGCACCCGGATGGATGGAATACCGCGAACTATGGGCCTCTACTAGAATCATTCCTCGAAGATCATCTACATTGGGCACACAGATACGCCCCTGCATCCTCATAACTCCGTCATCCCCAATGGTAACATCTCGAGCATCACCACGCCGAACTCTATCCCGAAGGACAAGCAAATGAGGGTCATCGAACTGACGCTCCCTGATGCGGTCAAATAGAGAAGACCGAGAAACCACACAAGCCAGAACCCGGCTGGGCTCCGAAAGATCCAATCTAACAAACTGCATGGATAAAGCTCGAACATCCATCGCCATAGGCCTCTCCGAAGCTGGTAGATATGCCAAACTCCCCAAACTCTCCGCCCGATGACTCAAGGCATCGACAACCACGTTAGCCTTGCCCGGATGATAGAGAATAGTAATATTATAGTCCTTCAGTAGCTCCAACCAGCTCCTCTGATGCATATTCAGGTCCTTCTGCTTAAGCAAGTGCTGCAAGCTCCGGTGATCAGTGTAGATCTCACAAGGAACTCCATATAAATAATGACGCCAAATTTTCAAGGCGTGAACAATGGCAGCTAGCTCCAAATCATGAACAGGGTAATTCTTCTCATGCACCTTCAACTGTCTCGACGCGTAGGCAATCACCCTACCGTCCTGCATCAATACTGCACCGAGTCCAACTCGTGAGGCATCACAATATACAGTATAGGACCCCGAACCCGTAGGCAACATCAATATAGGGGCCGAAGTCAAAGCTGTCTTGAGCTTCTGAAAGCTCGCCTCACACTCGTCTGTCCACTGAAAAGGGGCACCCTTTGGGTCAATCTAGTCATAGGTGCTGCAATCGAAGAGAACCCCTCTACGAAACGACGGTAGTAGCCCGCCAAACCAAGGAAACCGCGAATCTCAGTAGCGGAGGAGGGTCTGGGCCAACTCTGCACGGCCTCCACCTTCCTCGGATCTACTCGAATACCATCACTCGACACCACGTGGCCCAAAAATGCCACCGAACTCAACCAAAATTCACATTTAGAGAACTTGGCATAAAGCTGCTTCTCCCTCAGGATCTGAAGCACTATCCTCAAATGTTGCTCGTGCTCTTCCCGGCTCCGAGAATATACTAGAATATCATCAATGAAGACAATCACGAACGAGTCCAGATAAGGCCTGAACACACTGTGCATCAAATGCATAAATGCTGCTGGGGCATTAGTCAACCCAAAAGACATCACGAGGAACTCATAGTGACCATACCGGGTCCTGAAGGCAGTCTTCGGGATATCTGGCTCCCGAATCTTCAGCTGGTGATACCCGGAGCGCAAATCAATCTTAGAAAACACATGTGCGCCCTGTAACTGGTCAAATAAATCATCAATACGGGGCAAAGGATACCGGTTCTTCACCTGTAACCTTATTCAGCTGTCGATAGTCAATACACATACGCATAGAACCGTCCTTCTTCTTCACAAACAATACAGGAGCACCCCAAGGCGAAACACTGGGTCGAATAAAACCCTTGCCCAATAACTCCTGTAACTGATCCTTCAACTCCTTTAATTCAGGAGGAGCCATACGGTACGGTGGAATAGAAATGGGCCGAGTGCCCGGCAACAAGTCAATAGCAAAGTCAATGTCTCTGTCAGGCGGCATGCCCGGAAGATCAGCTGGAAATACATCAGCAAAGTCACGTACCACAGGAACAGAATCAATAGAGGGAGGGTCAATACTGACGTCCCGCACATAGGCAAGATAAGCAGCACACCCCTTCTCAACCATACGCTGAGCTCCGAGAAAAGAAATAACACGGCTAGGGGTGTGATCTAGAGTACCACTCCACTCAATACGTGGAATGCCTGGCATAGCCAGCGTCACGGTCTTGGCGTGACAATCAAGAATAGCATAATGGGGCGACAACCAGTCCATGCCCAGAATAATATCAAAATCGACCATCCCAAGCAGCAATAGATCCGCTCTGGTCTCAAAATCACAAATGGTAACCAAACACGACCGATATACGCGGTCCACAACCAAAGAATCACCCACCGGAGTGGAAACATAAATGGGGGCACTCAAAGAATCCCGAGGCACACCCAGGTGAGAAGCAAAGTAAGAAGACACATATGAAAAAGTGGAACCAGGGTCGAATAGAACCGATGCCTCCCCGTGACTAACCAGAATAATACCTGTGATAACAGAATCAGATGCAATAGCCGCAGTGCGATCAGGAATAGCATAGAATCTGGCCTGTCCCCCCTCTCGAGGGCGGCCTTTGGAACTCTGACCCCCGCCCCTGGCTGGCTGGGCAGGTGGAGTGGCAGCTGGGGCTGGAATGATAGCCTGCTGGCCCTGAGAACCACGCTGATGCTGCGAAGATTGAGGAGGTGCTCCTCTCCTACGCCCGGGGCACTCCTTACCGCGGTGGCGAGTATCCCCGCACCCAAAGCAAGCCCCGGGAGGACACGGTGACGAGATCGACCGGCCTCACCCCCACTAGTCTGACCCCCGGAAGGACCCCGCGCAGGAGGTGCACCGGAAACCGGGGGAGCATAATAAGGCTCCCGAGGTGCCGGAAGACCCGGAGTACCACCGGCCGCTGGCAATGCTGAGTGAACCGGTCGACCGGAAAAGCCCCTGCCAAAACGACCGGCTGCTAAGTGCAGGCACGAGAGAAATGGCCCGACTCACGAGACCTCTTGGCCTCCCTCTCTCCCCGTTCTCTAGGGAGCATACTCTCGATCCTCCTGGCAAGCTCACTGCCTACTGATAAGATATATCCGTCTCCAACTCTCTGGCCATGCTGTACCAGGTCAGCGGAATCAGGCCGTCAACAAATCTCTGCACTCTCTCCCGGACCGTGGCTACCAAAGCCGGTGCATGCCTGGCTAGGCGGGTGAAACTAATAGCATACTCCGATACTGACATGGAGCCCTGTCGCAATCTCTCAAACTCCGAGCGCCAAGAATCCCTAAGGCTCTGGGGAACAAACTCCGTCAAAAACAGATTTGAAAACTGCGTCCAGGTCAACGAAGCGGACTCCTCCGGACTATCCAACTCATACGTGCGCCACCAATCATAAGCGGTCCCACGAAACTGAAACGTAGTGAAGGAAACCCCGCTGGTCTCCACAATCCCCATGGTAGAAAGAATACGATGACACTCCTCCAGAAAACCCAATGCATCATCTGAAGCCAAACCACTGAACACTGGAGGGTCATATTTCTTGAACCTCTCCAATCTACGCTGCTCGTCCTCAGAGGCAGCTGGTCCACCTCCTGGTTGTGCTGGGGCGGCAGGAGGCATAACCAAAACATCCGGAACATGTCCCACTGGCACACGCTGCTCCGGTGTAACGGCTACGGGAGTCTGGGCCCCTCCCCCGCCCTGAGATGTAGCTGCAACAAGAGGAAGCAGTCCTGCCTGGGCTAAAGTGGTATACATGCTCATGAACTGAGCCAGGGTCTCCTGGAGTGCTGGAGTAGTAGCAGCTGTAGTCGGTGTACCAGGTGCCCGCGCTCCAACCTGATCCACTGGTGGCACCTCAGTGGCAGCGCGCGCGGGTGCTGTGGCTGCACCTCGGGCGCGTCCTCGTCCTCTACCTCGGCCCCGGCCTCTGACGGCAGCAACAGGGGGCGCGGGTACCCGATCATCGCGGTTAGCTCGTGTCCTCACCATCTGTGAGAGAATAGAAAGCAGTAGTTTAGATTTTTGATGCCAAAAATGTCGCACGACAAGGAATCCAAAAGAAATGAAGAGTTTCCTAAACGGTTACATAGCCCCTCGTAGATAAATACAGACGTCTCCGTATCGATCAGCGAGACTCTAAGTAACCGGTCTGTGTCCCGTGACTCCTATGAACCTAGAGCTCTGATACCAACTTGTCACGACCCTAGTTCACCAATTGTGAACATGTCGTGATGGCACCCAGTCCCCACGACTAGGTAAGCCTAACATGTTGCGGAATCCATAAATTATAAATACTTAAATAGGAAACAGCGGAAAATAACGTAAAAGATATGTAATCCGTGCCGCTTGGCACATACATCCGTCACAAAATAAATAAAACACTACCAAGATCCGGAACCCCACGGTAACACAGACTAAAAGAGAAATACAACTGGGGCTCTATGTATAAAGAGTATCTAACAACGAAATGAAGAAAACTGTCAACTAGAAATACTAGATTAGAAGGGAAGCCTCCGGATCCGCGGACGTAGCAGGATCATACCTCGAGGTCTCCAAATGTACTGCTGAATTACCTAGTATGGGCATGTCCTGATGTACCTGGATCCGCACAACAAAAGTGTGCGGAAGAGTAGCATGAGTACACCATGGCGATACTCAGTAAGTGCCAAGCCTAACCTCGATGGAGTAGTGACGAGGAAGGTCAGGGCCCTACTGAGAACAATAATAATATGATAATAACAAAATAAACAGTTTAACAGATAACAACACAATTTCCAAAATAACAACATTTACTGAAACTGTCTACCATCAAGCTAATAACAAATAACCAACTCAATAAACAAGTCCAGGATCTGTGGGAATTGAACCCACAGTCCCATTCTCAGTACCCCCGGGTCTCCGGGAATCGAACCCGCAGCCCATGTCTCAATAGTATCACAATAACTCAGGATCTCCGGGAAAATCGAACCCGTAGTCCCTACCAATAACTCAGGATCTCGGGAATCGAACCCGTAGTCCCTACCAATAACTCAGGATCTCGGGAATCGAACCCGTAGTCCCTACCAATAACTCAGGATCTCGGGAATCAAACCCGTAGTCCCTACCAATAACTCAGGATCTCGGGAATCGAACCCGTAGTCCCTACCAATATCACATCGGGTCTCCGGGAATCGAACCCACAGCCCTGGGTCTCCGGGAATCGAACCCGCAGTCCACAAGCACAGCCAATTAAGGAAATCCACAGAGAGAAATAATTATGCTCAAATATAACTTTACCGAAAAATAGTGCCAATAATTAACAAGGAGTTCAAATAAGGCAATTAGGCAACTAAACAGTTAAGTGCTACCTAATCATGCTCTTCTAACCACTACCGGGTAAAATATCAAATTAACAACCAAGACAGGGATATCGCTCATCGAACATTTAAATAAAGTACGTGTTCAACAACCAGCGCATGTACACGCTCGTCACCTCGCGTACAAGGCATTTAAACTATCACATAATATCCTAGGGGTGAAAATTCCCCCACACGAGGTTAGACAAGCCACTTACCTCAATTCCGGTACAAAACCGCTAAGCAATAACCCTCTTGCCACGATTGTCGGCCTCCACAAGTGTAGAATCCGATAAAAATCAATAGAATCACATCAAAATAGGCCAATTGGGCATTACCCAATCAAATTAACTCAAAATTCACCAAAACCCACAAGTTGCCAAAACCCGACTTTCGGTACGCTTATCGAAAAATCACAAAAATTATATATTCGGGTTCCTTATCTCAATACGAGTCCGTGCATATAAAATTTATCGAAATCGGACTCCATTTGCCCACTCAAATCAGTGTTTTTCTTAAATTTAGGCCTAGGGCTCAAACCCACCTTAAATCTTCCATTTACAAGGATTTAACCAAGGATTTCATGTTAAAATGATGTAATTAAGCCACAAAACTTACCTCCAACGAATCCCCAATGAATTACCAGCAATTCCCGTGAGTTTCTCTCTCTAGAACTCAAAAATGGCGTTTTTGGGTATTAAACCCGCGACTGGTTCTGTTCTGAACTTAACATCACTGCCAACCTCATTTCTTCATCGCGTTCGCGACGCCTCTCACGCGAACGCGATGCCTTCCTCCTCTTCTTCATCGCGAACGCGGCACTCTCTCACGCGTCCGCGAAGATCAAATCCTCAGCCCCCTGACTTTTACTCAACGCGAACGCGACGTGAAGTCACGCGTCCGCGATGCCTTTCCTTTCCCTCTTACGCGAACGCGACCCACCCCTCGCGAACGCGATGACCAACTGGCCTCACCCTTCGCGAACGCGGCATTGCCCTCGCGAACGCGATGCCTTACTGAACCTGGCCTTCGCGAACGCGGAACCTTCCTTCGCGAACGCGAAGGCTTATTTTATGCCCAGTGATCTGCAGATTTCAGCGGACCATTTCATGCTTCCAAACGCCGGATGATGGTCCGAATTCATCCCGAGGCCTCCGGGACCCCAACGAAAACCACCAACATACTCCAAAACACGATACGAACTTATTCCAATCATAAAAACACGTCTAACAACATCAAAACCCATAAATCACATCGATTCAAGCCTAAGTTTCTTCAAAACTTTCAAAACTAACATTCAATCCAAAACCCGGCCAAATGACGTCCAAATGTCCTGAAAATTTGCGGACATATCCAAAATCACATAATGAAGCTACAGAAATTGTCGGAATTCCATTCCGACCCCCGGATCAAAATCTCACCTATCGTTCGGATTCACCAAAATTTCAACCTTCGGCATTTCAAGCCTAATTGAGCTACGGACCTCCAATATATATTCCGAACGCGCTCCCAACCCCGAAATCACCTAACGGAGCTAATGGAACCATCGGATTTCCGTTCCGAGATCGTCTTAACACCTGTTTCGGCTATGGACCGTTTTCTAGTTTCAAAGCTCTTATTTGGGGACTAAGTGTCCCAAAATGCTCAAATTTTCGGAACCAACTCTCCCGGCAACCCACAATAGCAGAAATGAACTTAGGGGAACAGTTAAATTAGGGATAGGGGCGTAATTTTCTAAAACGACCGGTCGGGTCGTTACAACAAGACTTGTCCACGATACGTTATTTAAACACCTCAATGATTAAGTTTGTGGAGACCGTTTCAATAGACTCTGCTCTAATATAATACTCCCTCCGTTCCAAAATAAGTTATTTTTTGGATGTTTTCACACATATTAAGAAAGTCACTTTTTAGCATTAATTAGCAATAGAATTGATCATTTTAACCTTACTATCTCACATAAACACTCCTAACACATATTCCAATACTATTTACTCCAAGGACAATGTAGGAAAAGCATCATTAAGTCATTTTTGAAATTCGAAAAAATCACTAATTTTAGACCACAAAAAAAAGGCCAAAAAATCACTTATTTTGGACTGGAGGGAGTACTAGGAAGCAAGGGTCAAATACGCAAAAATTATTTTTAGTAACCACGTTATAGAAGACTTGTCCTACAATATGTTATTTAAGCACTTCAAACATTAAGTCTGTGGGGACCATTTTAATCAGGTTACCGAAAAAAGCAATTTCCGTATGATGTAGATAATTTATCCTGAAAATATTATTAATGTTTGCTTTCATATTGTTAATGAGCTTAAGTTATAGACGTCGTTAATATAAAAAGATTTATACTATAAATCAACCAAATGATATGTACGAGTGTTCCTCTATTTACATGCAAAATGGCCTAATGGTAAACAAAAAATCTTGATACCGACAATATATATAACATAAACTCGTTAGTTAAACAATATTTACGAAAATTTACTTAAAGCGAGGAAACTAATATGAAAGAATAAAGATATATAAAGAGGACCATCACATTTATAAATAAATATTAATGGTTTATTTAGCATGCCAAATTAATATGTCTGTACAGTCCTATCTAAGAAACCTTCTTCCTTGGACTAAGTGTATATATTTTGAGCAAAAAACATAAATAGGCACAATTTAAGGAAAATTTCCATAAACATAACAGCATTAGCTATTTATATATATGGCAATTAAATAATTATATTTCTAGCAGATCTCTTTAAATCATGTACCTATAATCACGCGCCTAATAATTTTATTTCCTTAATAAAAATATTCCTAATACTTCTAACATTTTTTCCTATATTGAAAACAATCCCTAACATATTTAAATGGTAATAGTTTTTCCTATTTTTTTGGTTGGAAACTAATTCAGTCCATAGTACAATTTCTACTTTTCATACATAAATTTTTTATTAGAAAAGAACGTACATGTACTTTTTTATGCTATATAAACTCTAGCCTTTATATTTTGAAAAATAAATACATATACTTAATGAAAAATATAATGTATATTTGAGGTATTTATATATTATCAACGAAGTAATTTTATATCATTATTATATTACGAAGTACTTTCTTATAAAAATATCAAAGGTATGCTATTAAATTAATATACATAGTATTTCCCGAAGTATCAATATACTAGTTATATATAATGTTATACCTTAATACCATGATCATACATATTATTTCTCAAAAGAAAATATTATGCCAGATATATATAACATTATAACTGTAACGACCCGGCCCGTCGTTACGGGAATTACCACCCCGTTATGTTGCATTAACATATCTTATGCTTCTATATCAGTGTTAGAACTTATAAGGTGAGTTATGAGTGAATTGAATTGAAAATGAAGCAAATAGCATGTTTGAAGGAAGTTTGTCAACCTAGAGTTGACTATCGAGTTAGAGTGCTCGGAATTAGATTCTGATAATTCGACTAGTTTCGGGGGATAATTTATGACTTAGGAGAGCAATCGGAATTGAATTTGGAGGTTCGGTGTAGTTTTAGGCTTGAATTAGCTAAGGTTGAATTTTGGCGAAATCCGAACGGTAGGTGAGATTTTGATCGGGGAGTCGGAATGGAATTCCGACAGTTGCAGTAGCTCCGTTAGGTGATTTTCTGATATTTTTCGAGTTCTTTCAATTGGGTGATGTTCCATTAGCCTATTTTGATATATTTGTGCTGATTTGTGCTAGTTTTGACGTGCGTGGATGCCGGTTCGAGGAGCTACGACGTCGCGGGCAGGAGTTCTCGCCGGTTCGAGGTGGGTAATACTTGTAAATGATGTCGTGAGGGTTAGTAAACCTCGGACTTGCACATCTTAGTGTTGTGTTGAAGTGACTTGCACGCCGGATAACGGGCGTGGGGTAGAGCACCATTGGGGATCGTGACTTGGTCCGTCCCGCGTAATAAATAATAACACCTAATTATTGAAATGAATTGGACTAATTATCATGTCTGGGCTTCGTGCCGATCTTGTGGATCGGTACGGGGACGCCTATACTTATCCTCGGGAGGCTGCGAACCTTTAGGAAACACTTCACATTTCTTGGAATTCTTATCGTGCGTACTTGATTCAGCTTGAGATATGCTTTTGAAATTCCTTCAGCACGTCTGTGTACGCATCGAGCGCTCAGTAATATAATTGACTTATGGCTTGCAATTCCCCAATCGAGGGGCAAGATATAATCTCTGTGAATTCATGTTGGGCCAGTCGGGAGGACTTGAGGCCAGATCTTTGTCTATGGCTTGAGCACCAAGGTACTAATTTCGCGAGCCGGTATTATGAAGTTCATACGATCGGTAATGATCTTTATTGTGATTTGATATGTAGCCCTAGCTATGGGCGTGAGAAATATTTTCATCGCCTCTTAATTGGAAGGTAAAGTGCCTTATGTGTAGTGGAACGAGTTCAAACTCGGGAAGACTAAAATGATTATGCTATGTGTATCCTGGTGGAAGGTATTGTGTTGAAATGCTAAATTGAGGCGAGGTAGGTGGATTGATTCTCATGTGTAATTGAAAGGTAGTTGATATGTGTTATGATTCGAGCAGGTACAACGCATGTTCATGTACCAATTATGATAATATGATTTGTGTAGTATTGAGACTAATGTTGTCGATATGCATTGTGATGTCTTGTCGAGTTGTGAATGTATTGCTAAGATGGTTTTGGTGATTCTCTGGCAGGTGGATAGGCCAATTTACAAAGGAAACTTTGCCAAAATTTTTGGAAAATTTGGGACTTAGAAAAGATTTTGTCACCTAAAGAGTGGGTGTAACTGTTGTGTGTGAATGAATGCAAGAATAGCAAAAGAGTTAATATTTTTGATGATTCGAATCTCCGCCGAAGCTTGTAAATGACTTGAGTTTAATCTAACTAGAACTTTGTGGCATCATTTGAGTAAGAATGCTATGAGTAGCTAGAAGTGCTTTGATGTATGGCTCCGAGCCAAGTTGGGGAGGTTGTTATTGATTAACTGATTGCACTGTTGTGTGCTGTGTTGGCTCTGTCTCTAAGTATGTTGGGAAAATTCTGATAAAGGTTATGGTGCTTCGTAGATGTGAAGAAATACTAGGATGTTTTGAACTGATGTTGGTAAGGAATGTTTGGTGTATAGAAAAGAGTGATAGCTAATAGTGTCTGTAAGTAATCATGTTCTGCGATGTCAGAAGTTCTAACAAAACACGAGTGGTTCCACTCAATAGGACATCTGAATAAGGGTGAATGATGCCCGAGAATGGTTTTGCAGTGTTCAAGATTTTGCTTGTAACAGTCAGGTGCCTTAAGATTTGTGTATGTGGCTAAAGATGGCGGTTTCGTTAGAGAAGATCAAGGCTTGTGTTATATCATGTAAATGATGGGATTCTAGGTATCCGTATTGGGAAGTGATGATAACAAATTCAAAAAAAAATCGCGGGAAGTTCATCAAAATTAAGTGTGGTTGAATGTGGTACTTTTGAGAAACATTGAGAGAGTATTCAGTGGCCTATGGGTCTTAGACCGTGTGGTCTTGTGTACGAGTCTTGTGTGGTAAAAGGGTTGAGGCATTGTCGTACTACAGTAAAGACTGATATGAAATTAAAGATGAATCAGAAAGGAAAACGGGTAAATGGAACAACTTGTTAATAAACCAGAATGGTATGAAAAGGAATACGATTAATTCCTGGTATGTGGTTGAAGTAATGAGTCTTGCATATATTGTGCAGCAAAGATCTTGAGTGCTGGCAGTTGTGTAACTTCATTTGGGTATAAGGACTCAGTCCTGGCAGTTAAACTTATGCAACGAATGGGAAGAAAGAGTTTGTGATGTGTTTTAACGTGGTTTGAAAAATGAGTGTATTTCCTGTTGGTATGCAAAGCTTGGAATGTGTAATGAGTTTTATCTATATGGGATCATGAAAGTCCTTGATTAGTTGAGTGCGTCGATGTTTGCGGCGTAGGAAAGGAATATGAATTTCCATATTATCTTAGTGGGGTATGGTATATGCGATGTGTTATGGAAAGTTGATAATGGCATATTCAAGGTTTTGAGATCAGTTCATAATATATGGGAAGTCAATAAAATTATTGAGCAGCGCAGACAACTGCAGGTGATTTGAGAATCGATCTTTCTGATGATTTAGGAAAATGGAACTGCTATTCTAGTAATTTGGCAGGGAATATGGTCCAAAAGGACAAGGTAATGTAAACTGATAATATCTAATGGTATGGTTGTATTCTCTTGTTGGATCGACTGTAATAATTGAGTCGTTGATGGCATAGTGAAATTCTTGAATGGCTTTCGTGGTACGAATGGGCGCTTGATATGCGTTATGTATTCGTACGGAGGAGTGTGGAACCAGGTATAGTGATTTATGTGTTATATATGTGTTGGAGACTGGAAGTTCTCTTAATTCGCCTACGCAGTGGTGGTATGTCGTGTGTATCGGCATCGTTTGATGATTATTGGAAATTGGAAGCCCTAGTGACTCTCTCGTTACTGGATATGACGAATTTGAATGATGATATATGATTGTAGACTGGTTGTCATAAGTCAGGTAGTCTAGACTAATGTGATATGGACTATATCAGAGGAATGTCACAACTGTGTGGCAGAGCGCATCAGATCATGCTCCAGCAGGGTAAATGTACCCTAGGGCCAGCGGACGGCTGGTAGGTATTGCTTTGTCAGTTGGGCCTTCGTGGCGGATGTCTGTGTAGAGGTTTCTACCATTGATTTAGTTCCAGTATTGAGGAACTTTGTCGGATGCATTTCAGGTGGCCGAGCTTGAGTCTATGTATATGTTGTTGAGATGAGCGACTTGACTTGATATGTATTCCTTTTTGCTAGATGTGTTCGTGGATCGGGTGGCACGCCGCCACAGGTATATTACTTTGATCGGGTGGCACGCCGCCACAGGTATGGTGTCTGGATCAGGTGGCACGCCGCCACGGGTATGTCATTGGAGCGGGTTGCACGCCGCAACAGAATATTGTGAAAATATATTTAGTTATATACTACCTGGTATACAATACTCCTCGCTTCTGAGGAAAAGTCCGTTTTGAGTATCGCTTGGTGAATGGTACATCGGTTGTATCCTTTCAGGATTTGATACCATACGTTAATTGTTTCACCCTGGGTGAGGTTGATTGCTTGGGTTCAAGACCTAGATATGTGTGTGGCTAACCGTTTTGAGCTTGGTGGCTTGAGGTGCCTCATGAGTAATAATGTTGGAATAGAATCACGAATTGTGGCAAGACCACGTGATGTTATGACCTCTCGAGGAGACTCAGGTACTCTATTTCTATAATGCGAGACGCGATCTCAGTTCTATGTTATGATGGCACAAAGGAATTTAAATGCAACTCTTTTGTTTGAGTCAGTTGTCATGATTTACGTATGTTCAGACGTTTCTCATTGGAGCCTGTGTTGTGCTCGTCGTGGCTTAGGCCGGTGTTGAGGTATCATATTACCAGTGCGGTGTGTTGTAGTCAAAATGATTGTTGGAGCCAATAATGAGTGTGAGTATATGTGATTTCACTTGGTTAGAAAGGTAATGTCGAGATTTGGCTCCGAATTCTGTTGTAGTATCAATTAAAAGGGAAATGGATTCATGAATGGTTGACCTGAGAGATGGGTTCGATATATCGCGTGTGCGGTTGCCGTTGGCAGGATATGAAGGTGTTGGAATAAGACTATCTAATGAGAAAGGTTCTTACTGCTAGTGTGTGGTTATTGTGGCTAGTTGTTGTTATTTGAGACTACTGTCTCGAGTGATTGGGTTGTTTGATACATTATATGATCTCACCGGAGTGGTGAGTGTGAGCACATGATTTTTGCACCAGGCAAATAATTCCAAAATTAAAATAAATATGTTTTTGAGGGCAATTACTTGCTTTGTGTAACGACCCGGCCCGTCGTTACGGGAATTACCACCCCGTTACCTTGCATTTACATATATTATGCTTTTAAAATAGTATTAGAGTATATCGGGTGAGTTAGGAGTGATTTGGATTGAAAATGAAACAAATAGCATGTTTGAAGAAAGCTTGAATATGAAAAGTCAACCAAGAGTTGACTATTGAGTTAGAGTGCTCGGAATCGGATTCGATGATTCGGATAGTTCCGGGAGGTGATTTGTGACTTAGGGGAGCGATCGGAATTGAATTTGGAGGCCCGGTGTAGAAATAGGCTTGAATTGGCTAAGGTTGAATTTTGGCGAAATCCGAGCGGTAGGTGATATTTTGATCCGGGAGTCGGAATGGAATTCCGACAGTTGCAGTAGCTTCGTTAGGTGATTTTGGATGTGCCTGCAAAATTTCAGGTCATTCGGACATCGTTTGATCGGGTTTTGGATTGAATGTTAGTTTTGAAAGTTTTGAAGAAACTAAGGCTTGAATCCGTGATTAATTGGTGATTTTGATGTTTAGGATGATGTTTTTATGATTGGAACAAGTTCGTATCGTGTTTTGGAGTATGTTGGTGGTTTTCGTTGGGGTCCCGGGGGCCTCGGGGTGAATCCGGACCATCATCCGGGCATTTTGAACTTGGCAAAATCTGCTGTAAATTGCAGATAACTGTGCAGAAGGCTAAGCCTTCGCGTTCGCGAGGGTACTGCCGCGTTCGCGTAGGCTGGGGCCAATTGGCCATCGCGTTCGCGAGGTAACATGCCGCGTTCGCGAAGGAGAAGGTTGGAACGCATCGCGTTCGCGTGGGTGAAGGACGCGGACGCGTAAGAGGAAAAGACGAAGCATCGCGTTCGCGTGGTCTGGGACGCGAACGCGTAGAGGAAAAATCCGGGCTAGGAAGATTGGTCTTCGCGAACGCGTGACTGTTCGTCGCGTTCGCGATGAAGGAACGGAGCAAGGCATCGCGTTCGCGTAGAGACCATCGCGAACGCGTAGGGTAAAATCGTCTGGCAGCGAATTAAAATCACAGAACAGAGGGCTCTCGGGTTCATTAACCCAAAACACAATTTTTGAGCCCTAGAGAGAAGAAATCACGGGAAAACGCTGGGAAATCATCGGGTATTCATCGGGGGTAAGTTTCTTGACTCAAAAACATCAATTTATGGTAGTATTAACACCAATCTTCATGAAATTGGGTTGAAATCTTGAAGAAATGTGGCCTAAATATTGAAAACGGGATTTTTGGATTTGGGAGGCCATTTGAACTCCGATTTCGATAAATTTTATATGCACGGACTCGTGGCGAGATAAGGATCGCGTTGGTGCTAATTTCGGAATTTTCCGAGCAGTGGGGCCCGGGGTCGGGTTTTACCAACTTAGTGTAATTATGCTAATTTCATGTAAATTGAAGTGGGTTATGATTATTTGACCCGTATTTGATGTAATTATTGTGGTTTGACTAGATTCCACGCACGAGGGAGCTAAATTCAAAGGAAAGGGCATTGCGGAGTAGTCGTCGCGCCGTATTGAGGTGAGTAATAGATGTGGGTGATGACCAGCGGGTTCGAAGCCCCGGTATACCACTTTGTGACGCTGTATAGCGGCGAGACACGCACACTCTTGAGAGTGCGGGGTCGATCATGAACTGGAGACTACATATTAGTCCAACCTGTTGATATTGTATTATTGGCTATTCTAAAGCCGTCGAACCTCCTTCTCGGATGGTTGCATATATGTATATATATATTGTGATAATGGCCACTCTTGAGCCGAGGAACCCCCTTCTTGGGCGGTTGAGTATACATGTGGGCCGTGAGCCAGTTATTGGATCCCGCGAGGATCGTTATCATTGTCTTATCACATAGACATGCTAGTTTACTACTAGTCCGCAGACTATTTTTGTTATTATGCTAATTCCAATCTCTGGAACTTGATATTACTATTTTCCAACTGAAAAATGATAAAAAGAGTTTTCAAAAACTACTTTTGAGCCTGCGAGGCTGTATCTGCATATTAGCTGACTAGTAGTGGATCGGGCTGCACGCCGCAGCGAGGTATATGTTGGATCGGACCGCGCGCCGCAGGGATATCTCTATGAGATGTGCTTGGGCTGTAGGAGCCCCTCCGGAGTCTGAACCCCCACAGTGAGCACGGGTACCCAAAATTGGAGTCGGGCTACACGCCGTAGCGGTCATATCATGCATTGCATTGCATCTAGCTACATCTGCTAGCTGTTATGCTAATTATTGTTGGTACAGGTACAGAGAATATTGATTCTATGACAGGGTAGCTGATTATAGCTTTACATAGTGCTTTATTGCGGATTTCTTATCTGCGCTGTCTTACCCTTGTTTATTACCACTGAGTCTGGCAGTACTCATTTTACTCCCTGCACCTTGTGTGCGGATCCAGGTACCTCTCAGCAGTGATCCAGTAGCTGTGCGAGGCGACGTTTGTGGATATTCGAGGTAGCTGCAGAGTCCGCAGGACCCGATATTTCTTCCTACTGTCTTTTGATTTCGTATTGACATTTCTTTCCGCACTTGGTATTTTTGTAAACCATTATACACTCATGTTCAGTAGAGGCTCATGACTCTTGACCCTTGGTCTTATGGGAGTTGATGTATTATGGGACTTGGTTCCCCGTTTTCGTTACATGTATTCTGTTATTTCGTTAATTAATTTGCTTAAATGGGTTTAAGAGAGCTTCTAGCTCCGTGGTTGATATTGATTGGTCAGGCTGGCTTAGCAATGTGCTGGGCGCCATCACGACCGGATTTGGGGTCGTGACAAGTTGGTATCAAAGCCTAGGTTTACTAGGCCTCGTGAGTCTTGAGCCGGTTAGTAGAGTCTTGTGGATCGGTACGGGGACGCCTGTACTTATCCTCGGGAGGCCGCGAACCTTTAGGAAAACTTCACTTTTCTTGAACTCGGTCGTGCGATCTTATTGTTCCGAGAACTAAATTTCTATATTCTATTCTCTCGCGGATGGCGAGAACGCGAGCATCGGGACGAGGTGGACGACCTCCATTGCCACCGGTTTAGGGGGCGTGGGCGCGGTCGTGCTAGAGTTAGAGGTAGGGCGGCCGAGGTAGTGCCAGCTGACCCGCTCGTTGTACCGGTTCGGGAGCGGCCCCCGGTGGTTGAAGCTCCAGCAGTCCCGGTTCGGGGCCGGACTATATCTATTGCTATTCCCGGTCTTCGGGAGACTCTTGCCCGGATATTATCGGTGTGTTCCGGTTTGGCTCGGGTAGTTTCGGCTACCGCTACCGCAGCGACATCTCGGTCGGGGGGTGGTCGGCGGACCCCTGCGGCTCGCACACCGACCCGGTTGTTCGGGGACTTCGGACGCCAGAGGTCGTCCCCGCTCGGTGGTTGCACCGGTTATTCCTCCAGCCGCACCGGCTCCGGCTCCGAAGCATATGGTTCGGAGTTATGCCCGAGGACGAGCGAGCGTCGTCTTGAGAGATTTGGTAGACTTCGGCCACCCCATTTCGGTGGCGTTGAGGGCGAGGATGCCCGGGGTTTCTTGGATAAATGTCAGAAGATGCTGCGTACGGCTGGTATTCTCGAGTCCAGCGGAGTTTCATTTACTACATTTCAGTTCACCGGTCCCGCATTTGATTGGTGGGAGGAGTTTGAGAGGCGTAGGCCCGCAAGAGCAGCACCTCTCACATGGCAGCGATTCTCTACTCTCTTTCTAGAGAAATATGTACCTCGGTCTCGTCGTGAGGAGCTACGTCGCCGGTTCGAGTGGTTGATTCAGGGCGACATGTCTGTGACTCGGTATGAGCTTAGATTCACTCGGTTGGCTAGGCATGCCACATGGATGATCCCCATCTGATAGGGAGAGGATCGGGAGGTTCATTGATGGCCTCAACTACTCTATCCGTATTCTTATGACCGGCGAGCGAGTTCTGTCATCATCGTTTGAGCAGGTTGTCGATATGGCACGCTCCATTGAGGCGGATCGTCACCGAGAGAGAGGAGCGGGAGGCCGAGAGGCCTCGTGGTTCGGGCAGTTTCAGTGGTGCTCCATCTGGAGGGCATTCCCGGCCAGAGCGGAGGTCGCTCATCTAGACCTTCTCATTCGGGCCGCCCGGAGCGGAGCGAGAGGTTCTGCATGGTCGTGGTCGACGAGGGATTTCGGCGAGGTCGGTCATCGCTCGGTGCCCTCCCGGCCCGGAGTGCGGCACCTACTTCTCCAGGCGACCGGGTGCATGTTATGAGTGTGGTGAGTTTGGCCACGTGAGGAGACATTGCCCTCGACTACGTAGGGGCAGGGCTCAGCAGAGGGATCAGCCCTCCTCTTCAGCACCATCTCGGTCTAGTAGAGGTGGAGGTCGGTCTTCTCGTGGTCGCCCCGGGGGCGAGGAGAGATCCGGTGGAGGTCAAGCACGGTTCTATGCACTTCTCGACGGGCGTGATGCGAGTTGCCTCCGATCGTCGTGATTACGGTGTATCATTTCGTCCGTCACGCGAGATGCCTCGTTCTATTTGATCCGGGGTCCACATATTCTTACGTGTCCTCTTATTTTGCACATCATTTGAGTGCGACTCGTGGTATTCTTGATTTACCCGTTCATGTATCCACCCCCGTGGGTGATACGATTGTTGTGGATCATGTCTATAGATCCCGTGTTATATCTATTGGGGGTCTGGAGACCCAGGCAGATTTGTTATTGTTGGGTATGGTGGAATTTGATGTGATATTGGGTATGGACTGGTTGTCTCCGTACCATGCTGTATTGGACTCTCATGCTAAGACAGTTACGTTAGGCATTCCTGGTATTTCTCAGATTGAGTGGTGGGGTTCGACTGATTACGTCCCTAGCCGTGTCATTTCGTTCTTAAAGGCTCAGAAAATGGTTGAAAAGGGGTACTTGTCGTACTTAGCATTTGTGCGGGAGGTCGAGGCCCAGACTCCCAGTATTGATTCTGTTCCCATTGTGCGAGACTTTCCTGATGTGTTTCCCTCAGACCTGCTGGGCATGCCGCCGGACAGGGATATTGATTTTGGTATCGATTTGGTGCCAGGCACTCAGCCTATTTCTATTCCTCCGTATCGGATGGCACCAGCCGAGTTGAAGGAATTGAAGGAGCAGCTCCAGGAACTCCTAGATAAGGGGTTTATTCGGCCGAGTGTGTCGCCGTGGGGTGCACCAGTCCTGTTTGTTAAGAAGAAGGACGGATCTATGAGGATGTGTATTGACTATAGGCAGCTAAACAAAGCAACGGTGAAGAATAAGTATCCTCTGCCTCGTATTGATGATTTGTTTGATCAGCTCCAGGGAGCTAGGGTGTTCTCGAAGATTGATCTTCGTTCGGGCTACCATCAGTTGAAGATTAGAGAGTCTGACATTATGAAGACTGCATTCCGGACCCGATATGGTCATTATGAGTTCCTTGTGATGTCATTTGGGCTGACCAACGCCCCAGCAGTATTTATGCATCTGATGAACAGTGTATTCAGGCCGTATCTTGATTCATTTGTGATCGTATTCATTGATGACATACTTGTCTACTCTCGTAGCCAGGAGGAGCATGCTCGGCACTTGAGTGTTGTGTTGCAGAGATTGAGAGAGGAGAAGTTGTATGCCAAGTTCTCCAAATGTGAGTTCCGGCTTGAGTCCGTGGCATTCTTAGGGCACGTGGTGTCCTGTGATGGTATTCAGGTAGATCCGAGGAAGGTCGAGGCAGTGCAGAGTTGGCCCGGACCGACCTCAGTTACTGAGATCCGTAGCTTTCTGGGATTGGCAGGGTATTATCGCCGATTTGTTCAGGGGTTCTCTTCTATTGCTTCACCCTTGACTAGATTGACTCGGAAGGGTGTTCCTTTCTTATGGTCCGAGGAGTGCGAGGAGAGCTTTCAGAAGCTCAAGACAGCACTGACCACAGCACCAGTCTTGATTCTACCGGCAGCTTCAGGTTCTTATACTGTATATTGTGATGCCTCAGGTGTGGGCATTGGTTGTGTGTTGATGCAGGAGGGTAGAGTTATTGCATATGCTTCTCGTCAGCTAAAGCCCCACGAGAAAAACTACCCTGTTCACGATTTGGAGTTAGCTGCTATTGTTCATGCCTTGAAGATTTGGAGGCATTATCTATATGGTGTATCTTGTGATGTATATACGGACCACCGTAGCCTTCAGCATTTGTTTAAGCAGAAAGATCTAAATTTGAGGCAGCGGAGATGGCTTGAGTTGCTTAAAGACTATGATATTACTATCTTGTATCATCTCGGGAAAGCCAATGTAGTGGCTGATGCATTGAGCCGGAAGGCTATTAGTATGGGCAGTTTGGCGTATATTCCAGTTGGGGAGAGACCCCTAGCAGTTGATGTTCAGGCGTTAGCTAACCAGATGGTAAGGCTGGATATTTCTGAGCCCGGTCGGGTGATGGCTTATGTAGTAGCTCGTTCTTCTTTATATGATCGTATTCGAGAGCGCCAGTATGATGATCCACACTTGCTTGTCCTTAAGGACAGAGTTCAGCATGATGATGCTAGGGATGTCACTATTGATAGTGATGGTGTGTTGCGGATGCAGGGCCGGATATGCGTGCCCAATGTTGACGGCCTTCGTGAATTGATATTAGAGGAAGCCCATAGCTCGCGGTATTCTATTCATCCAGGAGCCGCGAAGATGTACCAGGATTTGAAGCAGCATTACTGGTGGAGAAAGATGAAGAAAGATATTGTGAGCCATGTGGCTCGGTGTCTAAACTGTCAGCAGGTCAAGTATGAGCATCGGAGACCTGGTGGTGTATTCCGACGTATTGATATTCCGGAGTGGAAGTGGGAAAGAATAACTATGGACTTTGTTAGTGGACTCCCTCGGACGGCGAGGAAGTTTGATTCAGTTTGGGTGATTGTGGATAGACTGACTAAGTCAGCTCATTTCATCCCAGTGTGTACTACCTATACCTCAGAGCGGTTGGCAGAGATATTCATCCGTGAGATAGTGAGATTGCATGGAGTTCCTATTTCCATTATATCGGACAGAGGTACCCAGTTCACATCTCAGTTCTGGAGGACATTTCAGCGAGAGTTGGGTTCACGGGTAGAGTTGAGCACAGCATTTCATCCACAGACGGATGGGCAGTCTGAGCGTACTATTCAGATATTGGAGGACATGTTGCGTGCTTGTGTCATTGATTTTGGTGGTTCATGGGCTGATTATTTGCCTTTGGCGGAGTTTGCTTATAATAATAGCTATCAGTCCAGCATTCAGATGGCGCCGTATGAAGCTTTATATGGGAGGCGGTGTAGGTCTCCGGTTGGTTGGTTCGAGCCCGGCGAGGCTAGGTTGTTAGGGACAGAGTTAGTCCAAGATGCCTTAGATAAGGTGAAGGTGATTCAGGAGAGACTTCACACAGCTCAGTCGCGTCAGAAGAGTTATGCAGACCGGAAGGTCCGAGATGTATCTTATTCAGTAGGTGAGAAGGTGTTGCTGAAAGTTTCACCGATGAAGGGTGTTATGAGGTTTGGAAAGAAAGGAAAGTTGAGCCCAAGGTTCATTGGACCTTTTGAGGTGCTTAGGAAAGTTGGGGAGGTGGCTTATATGCTTGCTTTGCCACCCAGTTTGTCGGGAGTTCACCCGGTGTTCCATGTATCTATGCTCCGGAAGTATGTCGGAGACCCGTCTCATGTGTTGGACTTCGGCACGATACAGCTAGATGAGGATTTGACTTATGATGTGGAACCAGTAGCCATTTTGGGTCGACAGGTTCGTAAGCTGAGATCTAAGGATATAGCTTCGGTGAAAGTGCAGTGGAGAGGTCGTCCTGTGGAGGAAGCAACTTGGGAGACCGAGCAGGAAATGCGGAGCAGATATCCACACTTATTTGATGCTCCGGGTATGTTTCTTAACCCGCTCGCGGACGAGCGTTTGTTTAAGTTGGGGAGAATGTAACGACCCGGCCCGTCGTTACGGGAATTACCACCCCGTTACCTTGCATTTACATATATTATGCTTTTAAAACAGTATTAGAGTATATCGGGTGAGTTAGGAGTGATTTGGATTGAAAATGAAACAAATAGCATGTTTGAAGAAAGCTTGAATATGAAAAGTCAACCAAGAGTTGACTATTGAGTTAGAGTGCTCGGAATCGGATTCTGATGATTCGGTTAGTTCCGGGAGGTGATTTGTGACTTAGGGGAGCGATCGGAATTGAATTTGGAGGCCGGTGTAGAAATAGGCTTGAATTGGCTAAGGTTGAATTTTGGCGAAATCCGAGCGGTAGGTGATATTTTGATCCGGGAGTCGGAATGGAATTCCGACAGTTGCAGTAGCTTCGTTAGGTGATTTTGGATGTGCCTGCAAAATTTCAGGTCATTCGGACATCGTTTGATCGGGTTTTGGATTGAATGTTAGTTTTGAAAGTTTTGAAGAAACTTAGGCTTGAATCCGTGATTAATTGGTGATTTTGATGTTTAGGATGATGTTTTTATGATTGGAACAAGTTCGTATCGTGTTTTGGAGTATGTTGGTGGTTTTCGTTGGGGTCCCGGGGGCCTCGGGGTGAATCTGGACCATCATCCGGGCATTTTGAACTTGGCAAAATCTGCTGTAAATTGCAGATAACTGTGCAGAAGGCTAAGCCTTCGCGTTCGCGAGGGCACTGCCGCGTTCGCGTAGGCTGGGGCCAGTTGGCCATCGCGTTCGCGAGGTAACATGCCGCGTTCGCGAAGGAGAAGGTTGGAACGCATCGCGTTCGCGTGGGTGAAGGACGCGGACGCGTAAGAGGAAAAGACGAAGCATCGCGTTCGCGTGGTCTGGGACGCGAACGCGTAGAGGAAAAATCCGGGCTAGGAAGATTGGTCTTCGCGAACGCGTGACTGTTCGTCGCGTTCGCGATGAAGGAACGGAGCAAGGCATCGCGTTCGCGTAGAGACCATCGCGAACGCGTAGGGTAAAATCGTCTGGCAGTGAATTAAAATCACAGAACAGAGGGCTCTCGGGTTCATTAACCCAAAACACAATTTTTGAGCCCTAGAGAGAAGAAATCACGGGAAAACGCTGGGAAATCATCGGGTATTCATCGGGGGTAAGTTTCTTGACTCAAAAACATCAATTTATGGTAGTATTAACACCAATCTTCATGAAATTGGGTTGAAATCTTGAAGAAATGTGGCCTAAATATTGAAAACGGGATTTTTGGATTTGGGAGGCCATTTGAACTCCGATTTCGATAAATTTTATATGCACGGACTCGTGGCGAGATAAGGATCGCGTTGGTGCTAATTTCGGAATTTTCCGAGCAGTGGGGCCCGGGGTCGGGTTTTACCAACTTAGTGTAATTATGCTAATTTCATGTAAATTGAAGTGGGTTATGATTATTTGACCCGTATTTGATGTAATTATTGTGGTTTGACTAGATTCCACGCACGAGGGAGCTAAATTCAAAGGAAAGGGCATTGCGGAGTAGTCGTCGCGCCGTATTGAGGTGAGTAATAGATGTGGGTGATGACCAGCGGGTTCGAAGCCCCGGTATACCACTTTGTGACGCTGTATAGCGGCGAGACACGCACACTCTTGAGAGTGCGGGGTCGATCATGAACTGGAGACTACATATTAGTCCAACTTGTTGATATTGTATTATTGGCTATTCTAAAGCCGTCGAACCTCCTTCTCGGATGGTTGCATATATGTATATATATATTGTGATAATGGCCACTCTTGAGCCGAGGAACCCCCTTCTTGGGCGGTTGAGTATACATGTGGGCCGTGAGCCAGTTATTGGATCCCGCGAGGATCGTTATCATTGTCTTATCACATAGACATGCTAGTTTACTACTAGTCCGCGGCTATTTTTGGTTATTATGCTAATTCCAATCTCTGGAACTTGATATTACTGTTTTCTAACTGAAAATGATAAAAGAGTTTTCAAAAACTACTTTTGAGCCTGCGAGGCTGTATCTGCATATTAGCTGACTAGTAGTGGATCGGGCTGCACGCCGCAGCGAGATATATGTTGGATCGGACTGCACGCCGCAGGAATATCTCTATGAGATGTGCTTGGGCCGTAGGAGCCCCTCCGGAGTCTGAACCCCCACAGTGAGCACGGGTACCCAAAATTGGAGTCGGGCTACACGCCGTAGCGGTCATATCATGCATTGCATTGCATTTAGCTACATCTGCTAGCTGTTATGCTATTTATTGGTAATTGTTGGTACAGGTACAGAGAATATTGATTCTATGACAGGGTAGCCGATTATAGCTTTACATAGTGCTTTATTGCGGATTTCTTATCTGCGCTGTCTTACCCTTGTTTATTACCACTGAGTCTGGCAGTACTCATTTTACTCCATGCACCTTGTGTGCAGATCCAGGTACCTCTCAGCAGTGATCCAGTAGTCGTGCGAGGCGACGTTTGTGGATATTCGAGGTAGCTGCAGAGTCCGCAGGACCCGATATTCCTTCTTACTGTCTTGATTTTGTATTGAGTTTTCTTTCCGCACTTTGTATCTTGTAAACCTTTATACACTCATGTTCAGTAGAGGCTCATGACTCTTGACCCTTGGTCTATGGGAGTTGATGTATTATGGGACTTGGTTCCCCGTTTTCGTTACATGTATTACTGTTATTTCGTTAATTAATTTGCTTAAATGGGTTTAAGAGAGCTTCTAGCTCCGTGGTTGATGTTGATTGGTCAGGTTGGCTTAGCAATGTGCTGGGCGCCATCACGACCGGATTTGGGGTCGTGACACTTTGCTTGAAATTAGTTATATTTTTGTATAAGTAAGAAATTAGAAAAAATCAAAAAAATAGTAGTAATTAATTTGTTAGTTTAGTTAATTAGAAAATTAGTAAAATAGCTTAAGTAGTAGAAATTAGGAAAAATAGCAGAAAATTACCAAAAAAAATACTAGGAAATTAGAGTAGGTAGTAAATTAGGATTTATAATTTTTCATAAAAGAAAAGAAAAAAAAAGTATAAAAGAAAATGCATAAAAATCATTAAAATCAAAAAATACAAAAAATATATATGCTGTGTAAATGAATTTGGGCCAATTGTGGTCCAAGCCGTTGGCCCAGTCCTTAAGCCCAAACAGACCCGGTCCAAAGGTTGTGAGCAGAGGTGATCTCAGCCGTTCGTCTCCTCAAATCAACGGTTGAGAATAATGGTTGAATTATAAGAGAATTAATTAATGCTGAGATTTAATCTCAGTCGTTCATTCAATGTGATCTAACGGGCGTTACCTTAGTCCAATAAGCAAATGATACGACGCCGTTTTAGTAACGCACGTATGAGCCGTCGATCTCCATCAATTGGACGGTCTAGATTATCTGGGATGGTCGGCCTATAAAAGGGTTTTGTCTGAAATTTTCGCCCATTTTTGCTAACCCTAATAGACAGCCGCCTCTCTCCCTCACCCCTCTCCTTCTTCATTGTCTTCATCACAAGCCGCCGGCCATGGAGACTGTCGTCTCCCTTGGCAGTCTCCGGCTACCCCTTTCATTTCCCTGCCTTTTTCTTCTTCTTCTTCACCTCAGGCATCAAAACCCTAGAAACGAAACCCTGTTCTTGATAAGCCGGTCACCGGAACTCCGCCGGTGACCACCCAAACAATGAACCACCGCATAAAACCAACGCCAATCGACTTATTTTCATGAGATCTACCCAACCATACCACTGGCTACCTTCGAATCTCACCAGAACACTTCGAATATCCCAAATAAGGTCACCGGAAACCTAACTCCGGTGACCCCAAAATCAAAACCACCCAAAGGCCTCATCTTTCACACCCCTGAACACCCCTTACAACTCAAAACCACAAAAAGGCTCCCCTTTGAGCCTAAAAGAAAGACCAGAAGGAAAATCGAAAAAAAAGAAGTCTGGAAAAGAATAAAGAAAAAAGAGAAACAAGAAGAAGGCCTGAGAGTCTAGAGAAACAGAGAAAGGAAAGAGATTAGGAAGCTCGGGGGACAGGCCCCGCGAGCTAAGTCCCTGATCCCTTTGTCTGCTTTCTATGCTTTATTTCTGTGTATTTTTGTTTTGATTTGCATGCTTATGAGTGCTTGTTTGTTTCTGTTCGTCATGTTTTTCTTCTTTATTTGCTTTGCATGCTTCTCTGATAGACATAGATTATTACCTTAGCTTCTTTTTGTTTCATGCCTTCTTTGCTTGATTTCGCATGCTTTGACCTGTTCTTTCAAGATCCTGTTTAGTATTAGGGCTTATAATTATCTTTCTATTATCCTGTTTTGACTGTTTATCACTAGGGTTCTATGTATATTCTGTTTCTTCTGAGTTTAAGAATCTATATTTTCTTCTTCATCTTCTTGGTATTGGGGTTATTGATCCGTTAGTTTTCAACAAGCATGATTGCTCTTCTCTTCATGATGCCTTACATGCCTAATCGTTTAGTCATTGTTATTAAGGTTTATCTGGTTTGTTTGGATCTGTTTCTCTATTTTTGAAGACTTGACTTGGATAACCTTTGTTAGTATTAGAATACTTCATCTTGTCAATTTTCAGTAGTCCTTCTGTCAACTTGCATGTTTTGATCCTGATACTATGTTCAATTGTGTGTCTTTCATTGTCACTCAGATTTGTATTAGATTACTTTTTGTTGGCCTGCAATATCTCAATTGTTTCTCTTTCTGTATCTTCACATGTTTAGTCTTAGTAAAGCTTGGCAACCTTTATTCATCTCTTATCAAGTTATCCTGTCTTTAATCTGGGGTTCACTTCTTTGCTCACATTTTGGTGGTCTTATTTGAGTTTATTTTAGTGCAAGTCGGGTTTCATGTCATATCACCTCTCATATGCTCTTATTTGCCAATCTGGGTCTGTCTCTCTTCATATGATAGTTTTAGGTTTCTCCTTCACTGTTTCTCCATACTTTCCTTTTCTTCATTTCCATGTTCTTCTTTCCTTCATGATTATCTGTCATGCATTTGTATTAGTTTCAGGTTTCAATTTGTTCATCTATGCTCCCTGTTTGACTACTCATCTCCCTGTGTTCCTTATCTCTCATATATATTACACCTGTTTAGTTTGGCATATGAATTAAGGTGTCTTTTTGTCTTAACATTGGTTTCTGATTCCTTGATCTGTCTCTTATCACTTTTGCATGATCTTCTTTGCTTCCCCATATCTCCCTTGTTTCTCATTTTTCACTTTTCACATGTGTACACAAGATTAGGATTAGTTCATAATTCTATACTTTACCTGTCCTGTTTGCTTAGCATGATCTTAGGGTCAATACTTGAAAGTAAATTTTGATTACCATTCTATTGAAATCGATTGTTTTATGAGTCATGTTGACTGTTTCATGAGAGTCTATGCTTCTGTGTGCCTATGCCATGAACCATTAAAGTTTTGAAGTTTTGAATGTATTATATAACATAAACTGCTTGTAACTAAGTCTAATTTGACATTGATTGACACATGAAATTGGGTAATGTGAACTGATTAATTAAGATTCTACCCTATCAATTGTTCCCTTCTGAGTTTTGATTGATTGATTCACACTGTTTGATATTATGTGGCTATACATGTTGAAAATGATTGAGTTCTCAACAGTTCTTGTTAAGCATGAGTATTTGATTAATTGATTGAACTTTAGGAGGATTGGTTATAGCTGTAGTGCTAAGTTCCATAAAAATGGTTAGTTTTTAAATAGGTTAGAACTGAAAATGAACAAATAGGTTATAAGTTTAATAATTGGCCTAAGAATGGTCAACCTTGCAAAGGGTTGACCAATTCTATAAGCCCTAACACACAGCTCACTGTTAAACAGTGGCTGGTTGTGCAAAATGGCTGAGTCTGCAAATGCAGACTGGCCCAGGCTCTCTTTGGAGCCCTGAACAGCAAAGTGGCCAAACCTGTAAGGGTTTTGGACCCAGCTGTTCAGTATAAGGCTTTGATAGCCCAAGCTAAGCCTCAACTTGAGACTGGCTAGTTCTTAAATAGGTAAACATAATAACAAAGCAGGCTATGCCTGCAATTAGCTTTAATTAAGAATAAATTGGTCTTAATTGACTGGAATTAGTTTAAAAGTGGCTAAAATTGAAATAGTTCTTAAAAATAAATCTGGCCAGCCCTTAAATACTAATACCAGGGCTGGCTATTAGTTAAATAGGTGCAAAACAAGCTAAAATCTGCCCTAGGTAAGCTGGTAAATAAGCAATGCCCTTAGGGGCACAATTGGGAATTAAAAGGTGAAATAGTGAATAGTTGGAACTTAAAAGGGTAATGGAGTCATTCATGCTCCTGATTTCTGCAATTTTGCAGAGATTTAGGGGTATAATGGTCTCCTAAAAATGGGAAATCTGTAAAAATCTTTAACCCTTAGGGATACACTAGTAAAAACCCATAAAAGGGAATCTTTAGAACCTTCCAGCACATGCTGGAAGGGTTTCTGGTAACTGAAATATGGACTTAAGTGTAGATTTAATAAATTTAGGAGGGGGAGAAGTGGGATAAAATCCCATAACTTTCTCCCCAAGTTTCAGCTTAGGTTAACTATAAATACACCTTCAAAAGAGCTGAAAAGGGGGATTCCATTGGAGAGAATTTGAATTAATATTTGGGGTTCCATTGGAGAATAATCTGAAAACACACCTAAGCTGAAATTTACACAAAAGCTTGAGAGATAAAATAGCAATAGAGCAGTAGGATTTTCTGGAATTTTTTGAGTAGAACTCGCTGGTTTCTATTGGTTTTGCTGGGTTCATTTGCTCGTTAATCTCTGGGCCTCTTTGTTGCTGTGTTGCTGTGTTGTTTTACGCATTTGGATCTTCATCTCACTGTTGCATTGCCTTGTGTGAACCATTGCTGATTACTTACTTGCATCCCCTAGACTCATTGGTCTTCTTCTCTGTGATCCAAGTACTTTTCTACCCGAAATGAAGCTATAATGGAATTTGAAATGAAGACTTGGAATTAATTTGTTATTCATTTGTAGCTTCACTTTTAATTTGTAGTATGCTGTAGTAGATAGCAAAGAAAAACAGAAATTAATGCCGTAATAGTTAGTATATTAGTAGTAGTATAGTCATAGTCATAAATCACTTAGTTAATTAGGCAAAACCTCTAAAACAAAGTCAAATGGCTATCACATGAGTAAATAACAATCATGATCACGTAGTTAATTCATTTCATTGATCAGTCAAATTAAAATTAGTTAAGAAGAAGAAACCATCGAACAAGGTAGACAATTGGAGTGCGATTGACTTGATAGCATTGAATGAGTCCGATTGGTGCTAATATCAGTATCTAATCATATACATAAAGTAATATATGAGAATAAGTTCAAAAGTAATATCTGGGTTAAGTCATATTAGAGTCAATAATTGTATGAACATATCCATGAGTTTAATTCATAGGTCAGTAGCAAAATAGTATAGCTATAAGTAACCCATACCGTTTCATCTATATATATGGAGTTAAATAGCTCACTAACCTCAGCTAATAATTGATTCACTGGTTAGTATAGGTTCTTTGTAAAAATCAAAAAATAGAAGTAGTCTTGTAATTCTCTGTTAGTAGATAGCCTTATTTCCCAATTTGTATCACGACTTTTCTCTTTAATTGATCAATAAAAATGACATCTGATTCATTCTTTGAGTTCAAATGTGTACATTCTTTTACTTTCTCTGTTATTTTTGGTTTTGAGCCTAAATCTCTATATGAAGCCGACTGGGACAGCGAGCACGATTCAATAACTACCTGGGCCTTTAAGGCCTGGGCCGATGTAATATATGTGTAAAACTTCACTTGGAACCAGGCCCCATTTAAATAACGGAAATCACACGGGCCCGGATTATTATAGTGTTAGTAATACGATTAAGGAAAGAACAAATGTAGAAAACGTAGTTAAATACAATTATCGAATCCTTTAATGAAAATTGGGACGAGCCTCGCCCGAATAACACCGGGGCCCCCATTTAGTAATGATATAATACAAAATAGACCCGGGAAAGCTAATAGCCAATTCCATAGCTTCTCTCAAAAGATTTAAAAGCCGATAGACGTTACTTTAAGGCACGATTTTAATATACCTTCCTATGAACGAGTGTGCACTTGGTGCGACTCAAATCCAAATCTCGGCAAAGCCGAAATACACCAAAAGTCATAGGCGTACTGGTTGCGGTATGACTCGAGGCGTGTTTCCGCAATGTCGCAAATTCCTAAAAATGACATTTAACGTAAAAGCACATTATGTTGTTTAAAACTTATAATTGAGTCAAACGAAAGTCAAGAACGCCAGTGGAGCGACCGTGCTAAAACCACGGAATCCGGGAGTGCCTAACACCTTCTCCCGGGTTAACAGAATTCCTTATCCGGACCTCTGCTTCGCAGACATTTTAAAGAGTCAAAATTCCTCGGATTCGGGATCAACCGGTGACTTGGGACACCATTGTCATTCCCAAGTGGCGACTCTGATTAATCTCTAATAAAATCCCGAACCGATTGTCCTTAAATTGGAAAAACTCCTTCCCTTACGTTATTTTATCCGTTTCGGGTAATTGAGCGTCGGGGTATACCCTACAAGTGTATTTATACACCTTATGCATGTTGGGGTAGTAAAAAGGGAGGTGTGACAGCTCTGGCGACTCTTCTGGGGATAGAACCCTGAATTTCGATTTCAGGGTTTAAGAACTCGAGCTCCTTAGAACTGCCGTTTGCATTTTGTTTGACTTCATTATGTGATTTGAATAACATGCTATGTGCTTTATCGCTTTTGATATTATGTGGACTGTATATAAAATTGTGCCGAAAACCCTTCTCTCTTCTCCCCGGGGATGTGCTTACTGGTTGAGACTCCCCTTTCTGTTAAATGTCACCTTAAATTAAGAAAACAGAGGCCGGATAAGTTACAAAGCCGATTGACTCCGCGGGTCACCGGTACGTAGCCCCCTCCTCGATTCGAGTTGTCCGCTCGGGTACACGGTCTAGCAATCCATGAAACCGTAATATTTTTGAACATAGGTCTAGGACGATTATTTTCATCATGTCTGACTTAGGGGACTCAACACAGGGGTTGGGTCCGTCTAGGACAGGTGACCCGGTATTGAAAAGACCGAGTATGCTATGTGTTGCATTTTATTGTCCTTGATCGTTATGCGGACCGGCAAAAATCCCTAGATTGGAAAAATTGTTGAAAAGGAAAAAAGAGAGAGAGGGAAATAATGATTTATAGAAAATAGGTATCCGGAAAATTTGAAAATTTGCAAAAAATAGGTGGAACATTTTTTGAAATTATTGGTCAAATAATCTGACCGAACTACGCAAGTTTGATTCTCGCCATTAGGTGGGATACGTAGGCAACCCTTAAACGGGTCCAACCACACTTTTAGAAAAAGACCAAAAAGATTTTCTTTTCAAATAATCGAGGTGATTGCTATTTTTGGAAATGGCCGAATGTTCCGAAAGGACGACGGAAGGTCTGTTTTTGCAAAAATGGCCACTTCGAAAATCATTTTTCTTTTCTTTCATTCAAAATTGAAAACTTGCATTGAAAAAGATTTTTCCTTTTCTAAATAAAATCACCTTAATAAATGTGCAGGACGAGCACGATGATGAATGAACAATTTTCCCTAAATAAAATCCCTTTGGAGCTGAGATTATGGTGGCAGGACATGGGATCCGATGGTCAAGACTGGGTCAAAAGGTACTTGAAAGGCCTTACGGGGTTACTCGAAATAGTTCCTCGAGGTGATGTGGTTAGAGCGTTGGTCACGTTTTGGGATTCGGCACACAACGTATTTCATTTCCCGGATTTTGAACTTACCCCAACTTTGGAGGAGATTGCCTTTTACATTGGGAAGACCGAGGTTCCGCTGAAAGGAAAATACCCGGTATCTCCGAGGACGGTGACAATACATCGCTTCCTCGACTCTTTGAAAATTGCCCGGAATGTTCATAATGAAGATCTGGCCAACGGGTTTTGTTCTTTAAGCTTCATCTACAATAGGTTTGGACACGTTGGGGGTTTCAATGATCTTACCAACAAGCTATGTTGCAAGTCCAACCGGGCGAAATGGGAAGAACACCGGAGGTTCGCATTTTTGGTGGCATTTCTTGGAGTTGTTGTATTCCCGAGGAAAGACGGACATATCAATATAAAAGTCGCCGGGGTAGCTACCACACTGATAGTACAAGAAAACTGTACTCTGGCCCCGATGATTGTTGCGGATATCTATCGTGCTCTGACTGCGTGCAAAGCGGGGGCTACTTTCTTCGAAGGGTGTAACTTGATCTTGCAAATCTGGCTAATTGAGCATCCTGTGCCACCACCCTTCATTCTCGAGCTATGGTTCGGCCGATCGGACATGTTTGGAAGAGTTCAATGCGAGGACAAAGGAAGTAAAGTTGCCAGAAGGAGTCCAAGGTTGGATTGTGTATCTTCGATCACTAACTGACGGTCAAATCGATTGGACGTATGACTGGTTACCTCTTGACGAGGTGATATACATGCCAACGGAGGGATCGCCGTTTTTGATCATGGGTTTGAAGAGTATACAACCCTATGCCCCATACAGAGCCCTGCGACAGTTGGGTCGGTGTCAGATTATTCCAAGAGATGGGGATCTCGGTGTGCAAGCTGTGGAGATTGGTCCGGACGGGCAATTCCCGGAAGCAAAAATCCGGCAAATCTGGAACGAGTGCCAAAATTTGAAGATTGATACTTGTGTGCCGAATAGAGCAAAAGGGGAGATATCACCTGGGTACTCCACATGGTACCGACGAGGGGTTGAACACGAACGTCTTTCAAAGAGACCTCACTTGCAAGACCCGATAGAGCAATCCGAGGAAAATCGGAAATGGGCGGCCAAGGAGAAAGAATATAAGGCCAAAATCAGTTTGTTGGAAGATAAGCTGAGAAATCTTCATTTCGAAAGTGGCCTACAAGCAGCATCCGATGAAGGGGAAAAGAAACAGCTGAAAAAAGAAAATGATATGTTGAAGGCTCAAATAGCTCAAATGAAAATTGCATCCGAGACCCCAATACGTTCAGCCCGAGATGAAAAGTTAATTGAGATTCTCCGGCGGAAAGTAAACGACTATAGCTTTGATTTGGACGTAGCTGAAAAAGAGTTAGTCAAGGCTTGGAAGCAAATGGACAAAGACGCCGAGGAAAGAGCCAAGTTGGTCCGGCAGCTACATGACAAGCACGATGTTGAAATAGCTCAGCTTAGAAAGAAAATGATCTCAACCACAGTCAAAAGTAACAAGATCATCAAAGATCTTGAAGAAGAAAGAGAGCACTGCTACACGACTATGGCGAGATTAGAATTGAAGCTACAACAAGTGCAAAAGGACAACCAACACACCTTGGATGCTCGCACTCAGCAAATAAGCCGTCTATTGCAAGAAAAAGGGGTCATCAGAGAAAAGATTGTTCGCATCGCCCAATACATCACCCGGAAGACTCAGCTTTGTGAAGATATGTCTCGGAGGAATTTTGTATCTGCAGTGAAGTTTTTTGTACAACAAGTCATGGCCGACCTGGATAGGCTTCCAAGGGGTTTAGCATATAGGCCCGCGGCAAGGCCGAACGATGCCTCGCGGGCACTAGGTGCATTAATGTACTCTTAGGTCATGCATCATCTTTTATTTTTCTTAAACATCGCTTTGTAATCAAGGTTTTGAATTATCAATGAGAAAACAAAGTGTTGTTACCAATTCTTTTACTTTATATCCGCTAGGCAAATAAATAGGAGCGTGATTATGAAAACGGCAAGGAAAAAGAGAGAAAAGAAAAAGCAATAAAAGAAGAAAAAAAAAAAAAGAGAGAAAAGAGAGGGAAAAGCAAGAAAATAGAAAAAGCAAAAGAGAAAAGAAAAGAAAAGAAGAAAAGAAAGAAAGAAAACAAAAGAGCGGAAAAAGAAAAATGATGATTGAAGTAAGCAGCGGCCGGGATGATGCATAATGACTCGAGCAAATGTGTTTTTAAAGTCATTACATCTTATTCATGCGCTAACAACTAACAAGTGTTGATGTTTGTGAGTCCAGATTTTCTAGGCAACTGGCATACTGGCTACCCACCCATACAACACCAGATCCAAAAAGATGACAAAGGCTGTGTCCCAGGAGATCGAAGCAACCATTGTAGACCATGTTCACGAAGAAGAGATCGTGGATGTGGCAGGGATGAAAGAAGAAATGTACAAGTTAAGACAGCAGATGGCTGAAATGTACCAGGCTTGGTCGAGAGGTCAACCACTACCAGCCTATCCTGCTAACCCTGCATATGTCCCTCCAGCCAATCCTAACCCCGAGCCACCAACATTGAACTCATCCTCCACCTACCCCGATTACCCTCACTACTATGCTTCCACCTCCCAGATACCACCACCTCCAGCCAAGCAAACACCACCTCAGGTTCCACAAGTTGCTCCCTGTATATGTGGCACCTCCGCCCGCTGTTATCCACAAATCCTCTAGCGAACCAATGTTTCATATCCAGGATTCTCACTACTACCCTCCGGAGCCGACTTTCAGAAAACACGAGTCTCACGCTCCGATGATAGAAGCAAGTGCCGGGCAGGAAGAGATGGCTCGGAAAGTGAAGAGTCTTGAGAACGCTTTCCGCAATATGCAAGGGCTGGGAGGGCAAGTAAGTGTAGCCTACAAAGACCTGTGTTTGTTCCCTGAGGTGCAGCTTCCTGCAGGATTTAAGTTGCCAAAGTTCGACATGTACAACGGACACGGGGATCCGGTAGCTCATCTAAGAGGATATTGTAGCAAGATGAGAGGCGCGGGAGGTAGAGATGAATTGTTGATGGCGTACTTTAGCCAAAGTTTGAGTGGATCAGCTCTGGAATGGCATACCCGACAGGACCATATAAGATGGTTCGTTTGGGATGACTTAGCGCAAGCTTTCTCTAGTCACTTTCAGTACAATTTGGAGATCATACCCGACAGGTTATCCCTTACCAAGCTGGAGAAAAGCCAGGAGAGAGCTTTAGAGAATACGGTTTTAGATGGAGGGAACAGGCCGCTAGAGTGGATCCGCCAATGAAAGAAGGAGAGATGGTGGATTGTTTTCTGCAAGCTTTGGATCCAACATACTACGGCCATCTAGTGTCAGCAATTGGAAAGAGTTTCAACGAAGTTGTGAAAATGGGAAGTTTTGTAGAAGAGGGTTTGAAGACAAACAAAATTATGAGTTTTTCGGCTATCAAAGCCACCAATCAAGCTATACAGAGTGGAAGCGGAGGAGTGATGGGAAAGAAGAAGAAAGAAGAAGTATCAACCATTGAAAGTAGGTCATGGAGTCGCAACCCACATTATAACCCACCAAGACCCTATCGCCAACACCCACCAAGCCCGTCAACCCCATATAATCCACCACCACCATCTTACCCGCCAAATCCCTACAATGCACCGAGCCCATATAACCCACCACCACCACCATACCCACCGACCGTACCACATTACCATCACCCTCAAACCCAAGCTTATCCACCACCACCACCCCACGTGTGGAGAGCTCAAGCTCCACACAATGTGTACCATACCCAAAACACATACCCAACCCCTAAACCTTACCGAAACCAGAATAGACCCGGGCCGAACGCTGATTGGAGAAACAAAGCAAGAAAGACATTCACGCCTCTCGGAGAGTCATATACCAGTCTTTTCCACAGGTTGAAAGAATTGGGGATGTTGAGACCAATCGCACCAAAAAATCCGAACCCACCCCCGAAAAATCTTGATTCTTCTGTCAGATGTGAATACTGTTCGGGAACATTGGGCCACGATACTGAGAAGTGTTGGCAATTAAAGAATGCCATTCAAGATCTTATCGATGAGAGGAGAATCGAAGTACAGGCTCCCGAAGCCCCAAACATTACCCAGAATCCACTGCCGAATCACCACGAAACGAATATGATAGAATTGGTGCAGGGTGATGGCAATCAAAAACCATCTCAAGCCGTCATGATGATAAAGTCGAGTGACAAGTTAGAGAAAGAAATTGTGAAAGAGGAAGTAATTGTTGAGAAACCAAAGCCAGTAGTGATGGGAGGTTTAAAGGTGGTAGTTCCAGGTGCAAAGACGATCGTAACTGTGAAAGGAGCAAGTGCAGAGCCAGTGATCATAAAACCAGTAGTGCAAATGCCAGTGGTGAATACAAAGACCGTGCCTTGGAACTATAACAAGGTAACAGTAGTTTACAAGGGAAAAGAGATTTCTGGTGAAATTAACGAAACGCATGGACTTACCCGATCTGGAAGGTGTTTTGCTCCAGAGGAACTGAGAAAGATGAAAACGGTAAAAGAAAGTCAACTGAAGAAGCCAGTGTCGGAGGAGGAAGCAGAAGAATTTCTTAAGAAAATGAAGTCACAAGAGTACTCGGTGGTTGAGCAGTTAAGAAAGACCCGGCCCAAATTTCTTTGTTATCTTTGTTGATACATTCAGAAGAGCACCGGAAGGCTCTTATGAAGATTCTAAATGAGGCTCATGTTCCGGAGAAGATTTCAGTGTGTCATTTGGAGAAGATTACCAGCAAAATTTTCGAGTCCAATAGAATCACCTTCTCTGATAGGGAGTTGCCGGTGGAAGGAACTGAACACAATAAAGCATTGTACCTCACGGTAAAGAGTGAAGAGTCAGTCGTGACTAGGGTATTGATTGACAATGGATCGAGCGTGAACATCTGCCCGCTGTCAACTCTAGGGAAGCTGAACATTAGCCCGGATAGAATCCGGAGAAACAGTATCAATGTGAGAGGGTTTGACGGCGGAGGTAAGAACACGTTGGGGGATATTATTTTGGAAGTGACCATCGGTCCCGTTGATTTTACGATGGAGTTCCGGGTGCTCGATATTGTCGTATCATATAACTTGCTGTTAGGTCGACCCTGGATTCATGCGGCCAAAGCGGTACCATCTTCTCTACACCAGATGGTCAAGTTTGAATGGGAGCAGCAAGAGATTGTTGTACACGGAGAGGAAAATGCTTGTAATGTGGTAGCACCTTTTGACGGTACTGATGGGGATCAGGGTCCTTGGGTTTACCAAGTGACGGATGCTGTTGAAGTGAATAGAGTTGCCGAAGGAGAAAAGTTATCAACCCCGATGTTGGCACCAACTGCTGTAATGGTGGCCAGAGAAATGCTGAAAAACGGATTTGCACCGGGGAGGGGATTAGGCAAAACACTGCAGGGAGTCACTCAACCAGTTCAGCTTCCGGAGAATAAAGGTACATTCGGCTTAGGGTTCAAACCCACTTTTGCCGATATCCAAAGAGCCTCTAAAGCCAAGAAAAACTGGACCTTGCCCAAACCCATACCCAAATTATCCGACATCTTTATCAGGCCTGGTACAAAATATCAACCATCTGCTGCAGCAAAGTGCATTGAGACCCAACTTGATGAAGAAATGCTTGGTTTTAAGAAATTGTTTTGGGAGGTGAATACGATTGAAGCAGGGGAAGGCACGAGCAACATGGACGTGCAATTTGTGGGGCCCAGAGTCACATTGAACAATTGGGAAGCTACTCCTTTCCTTATCAGGAAGGAGTCTTGGTAGTTAGCTCAAAATTTCATCATTGTTTTCCCGAAAGTTGTTATTTTATAGTTTCCCCATTCCCCTCATGAAAAAAAAATCGCCATGTATCCCGAACATTGTTCGTTTCTTTTATTAATGAAATGCGGTTTTTCCCTTTTCTTCACTTTTGCCTTATTTTTCTTTATTTTTCTTTTGTACAGTTTTGCATGTGTTGATTCCAATGCCATGTCATGCGTGAAGGATTCTAGACCCAGTTCTAACAATCACGCTACTATACAAGAAATCGAGGAAGATAGTGAAATAGAATGTGAGGATGAGGAAGCCCTGGAGGAAATAAGTAAGGACATGAAACAATACGAGGAAAAACCCAAACCGAATCTGAGTGATACGGAATCTGTAAATTTGGGGAGCGAAGATGATGTCCGAGAAACAAAGATTAGTGTGCATTTGGAGGCACCCCTCATGGATGAATTGATAAGGTTGTTACATGAATTTAAGGACATCTTTGCCTGGTCCTATGATGACATGCCCGGGCTTAGCACAGATCTAGTGGTACACAAGTTGCCTATCTACTCGGAATGCCGGCCAGTGAAACAAAAGCTGAGAAAATTCAAAACGGACATTAGCGTGAAGATAAAGGAAGAGGTGAATAAGCAGTTTGAGGCAAAGGTCATAAGAGTTACCAAATACCCCACCCGGTTGGCAAATGTTGTGCCGGTCCCAAAGAAAGATGGCAAAACCAGAGTGTGTGTAGACTATAGAGACCTCAACAAAGCCAGTCCAAAGGATGACTTCCCATTGCCAAACATCCACATATTGATCGACAATTGCACCAAGCATGAAATCGGTTCGTTTGTGGATTGTTATGCAGGCTATCACCAGATCCTGATGGACGAAGAAGATGCTGAGAAAACTGCCTTCATTACACCTTGGGGAACGTACTATTACAGAGTAATGCCGTTTGGATTAAAGAATGCCGGGGCAACTTACATGAGGGCAATGACCACTATGTTTCATGATATGATGCATAGAGAAATTGAGGTATATGTGGACGATGTCATCATAAAGTCCAGAAAACAACCCGATCACGTGAAAGATTTGAGGAAGTTTTTCCAGAGACTCCGGAGGTACAATCTAAAACTCAATCCGGCGAAGTGTGCTTTTGGAGTGCCTTCAGGGAAACTACTGGGGTTTATTGTGAGCCGGCGAGGTATTGAACTGGATCCATCAAAGATCAAGGCTATTCAAAGTCTACCTCCGCCGAAGAACAAGAAGGAGGTCATGAGCTTATTAGGAAGGTTGAATTACATTAGTCGGTTCATTGCTCAATTGACATCAACATGCGAGCCGATCTTCAAGTTGTTAAAGAAAGATGCAGCAGTGAAGTGGACCGACGAGTGTCGGGAGGCCTTTGACAAGATCAAAGAATATTTGGCTAATCCTCCGGTGTTAGTTCCTCCAGAACCAGGGCGTCCTCTGATTTTGTATTTGACGGTGCTAGATAACTCTTTCGGTTGTGTACTGGGTCAACATGATGAGACAGGCAAGAAAGAACAAGCCATCTACTACCTCAGCAAAAAGTTTACATCTTACGAGGTGAAGTATACCCAACTGGAGAGAACTTGTTGTGCATTGATTTGGGTGGCTCAGAAGCTAAAGCATTATTTGTCAGCATACACTACGTACTTGATATCACGATTGGATCCTCTCAAGTATATCTTTCAGAAGCCCATGCCTACGGGAAGACTGGCCAAATGGCAGATTCTGCTCACAGAATTTGACATTGTTTATGTAACTCGTACGGCAATGAAGGCACAAGCTATTGCAGACCATTTGGCCGAGAATCCGGTGGATGATGAATATGAACCACTGAAAACATACTTTCCGGATGAAGAGGCAATGCTTGTCGAGGAGACGGAGCAAGAGGAGAGATCGGGATGGAAAATGTACTTTGATGGAGCCGTCAACAGTAGGGGCGTTGGTATCGGAGCGGTACTCATTTCAAGTACGGGTCAACACTATCCCGTTACAGCTCAGCTTCGATTTTTCTGTACCAACAATATGGCCGAATATGAGGCATGCATCTTGGGATTAAGGATGGCAATTGACATGGGTATTCAAGAGATTTTGGTCATGGGTGACTCGGATCTCTTGGTACACCAAATTCAAGGGGAATGGGAGACACGAGATTTGAAATTGATACCATATCGGTATTGTTTGCACGAGCTGTCTTAAAGATTCCAGGCTATAGAGTTCAAGCACATCCCGAGAATGCACAATGAGATTGCAGATGCTTTGGCCACATTGTCCTCTATGTTGCATCATCCGGACAAGACATATATAGATCCACTCCAGATCCAAGTCCGAGATCAGAATGCTTATTGCTTCGCTGTGGAAGAAGAGTCGGATGGAGAGCCGTGGTATCATGATATTAGAGAATACTTGAAAGTTGGCAAATACCCGGAGCAAGCCACCGGAGACCAGAAGAGAGCCATCAGGCGTCTAGCCAATGGATTTTTCTTCGGTGGAGGAGTGGTATACAAAAGAACACCAGATCTGGGTTTATTGCGGTGTGTAGATGCACAGCAAGCAGATGAAATTATGATTGAAGTACATGCTGGAGTATGCGGACCCCACATGAGCGGATATGTTTTGGCAAAGAAGATTTTGAGAGCTGGGTACTACTGGCTCACGATGGAGCGTGATTGTATCAGGTATGTAAAGAAATGCCATCAATGCCAGGTACATGGGGATCTGATCCACTCCCCGCCTTATGAGTTGCACACAATGTCAGCACCATGGCCCTTTGTTGCTTGGGGCATGGATGTCATCGGCCCAATAGATCCAGCCGCTTCTAATGGGCACAGGTTTATTCTAGTCGCAATTGATTATTTCACCAAGTGGGTCGAAGCTAAGACATTCAAGGCAGTGACGAAGAAAGCGGTGGTGGATTTTGTGCACGAAAATATTATATGCCGATTTGGAATCCCCAAGGTGATTATCACGGACAATGGAGCCAATTTAAACAGTCATCTCATGGCAGAAGTTTGTGAAAGGTTTAAGATCACGCACCGCAATTCCACACCTTACAGGCCAAAGGCGAATGGTGCAGTAGAAGCGGCAAACAAGAATATCAAGAAGATTCTCCGAAAAATGGTGGAAGGATCCCGGCAGTGGCATGAAAAGTTACCCTTTGCTCTCATGGGTTACCGCACGACGGTACGTACTTCTATCGAAACCACACCTTATACACTGGTGTACGGAACGGAGGCTGTTATACCCGCAGAAATAGAAATACCGTCATTGCGAATTATAGCCGAATATGAGATAGATGACGATGAATGGGTAAAGGCCCGATTAGAACAGTTGAATTTGATTGATGAGAAGAGATTGGCCGCGATCTGCCATGGACAGTTGTATCAGCGGAGAATGGCCAGAGCATATAATAAGAAGGTACGACCTCGAACGTTTGAAGTCGGACAACTGGTATTGAGGCGTATCTTACCACATTGGGCAGAGGCAAAAGGCAAGTTTGCACCGAATTGGCAGGGACCGTTCGTGGTATCACGGGTGTTGTCCAATGGAGCATTATATTTAACAGATGTTGAAGGAAAGTGCGTAGAGACTGCTATCAATTCAGATGCGGTCAAAAGATACTATGTATGATTCCTTTTCAATTGTATGTTTGTATTTTGTTGTGATTTTGGAATTGAAATGATGAAGGCATTTTATTCTCTATCCAAACACTTTATCCATTGATAACCCCTTTGAGCCTTAATGAATGAATTCTTTCATATCCCTCTCTCGGAATCGCTCTAGTGCAACAAGATCGAAATTGCCAAGAATGAAAAAATGAAAAAAAAATGAAAAAATGAAAAAAAAAATGATGAAAAAATGTAAAAAAAGAAAAAAAAGAAAAAGACAAAATCGGGAAAAAGTCAAAAAAAGAAATCCATCTAACTTTTGAAGTTGGATGAACTACGTCTGACTTGATCCCGAAAGGGTACGTAGGCAGCCTCTCTGAGGTTCAGTCACAATAAAGGAAAAAATCCAAAAATTCCCCACATATTGAAACTGGGGCAGAAGTTTTGTTTAATAATTCCGAGAGTTGTAAATATTTTTAACCCTCGTTGAAATTTTGAGCCTTTATATCTTTCTTTCTTAACCCGTCCAAAAGCCACGTTACAGCCCAAAGAAAGACCTTCTGATCGATTTTGAAATGATAACAAATACAACGAAGGAGGAGCGAAGCATCGGACAATACCCGTGGAACAGAAAAACATAGTATACACCTCTTAAGATAGAGACTTAATAAATTAAATTGGGACGAGCCTCGCCCGAATAACACCGGGGCCCCCATTTAGTAATGATATAACACAGAAATAAAATGAGAGAGTCTCATCAGTGAAAACCTTAATCGGCACTGTGAGATGATTGTGAGGTCGAGAGAATAAACGAGAGAGTCTTATTGGTGAAAACCTTTCGAGGCACCGTAAGGCGATCGTGAGAATCATCAGAAAAGGCAACAAAAAATTGTATCGGTTTGGGTTGAAAACAATTCGGAGTCAGAATAATGATCGGAACGAACTGGGTCGAAGTTTAAATACATGGCATGGTTAGCGGAATCAGCCAACAAACGCCTAGATAAGTTCTATTATCTCTCCAAAATACCCTTACCTTTCTTTCATTTTTTCTGCATTTCATTGTTTACCTTTTTTGAGAGCTAACTACCGGCTCCTGATAACGGAAGTTGAAATAACATTGGATCAGAAAGGATAGAAGATTGGGGAAAGGAATAAAGAAGCTTGGCAAACATGGCCAAAGAAAAAGAAAACAAAACAAAAATGAGAAAATACAAAAAGAGTCTGCAAGGGACAAGAAGTCGAAAGCCATGCAACATGAAAAAGCAAAAGCAAAGGAAGCAATAAGAAGTGGGGACGGCAGATGCCAGTTGCCAACAGTTTATATCTAATAAATTTTGTTTCATGCAGGAACAAATTGTCACTAATCACTTTAAAGTGAATGTGACCAATGTAGAAAATTTAAAATACCAAAAAGAGAAAGTCTGCCGAATAAGTGGAGAAATTCACAAGCAAGAGATAAGTTGGTAAAAGAAAATACCAAAAAGAGGAAGGTAACATCTTTTAAAATTTACTCCCCAGTCCTCAGGCTGAGGGAATATTTTCTGCATCGCATTGCACGTTTAATTTCTGTTAGGCGCCCACCTTCAAATACGGGAATATTTTTCTGCATTGCATTGCACGTTTAAATTCTGTTAGGCGCCCACCTTCAAATACGGGAATATTTTTCTGCATCGCATTGCACGTTTAAATTCTGTTAGGCGCCCACCTTCTAATACGGGAATATTTTCTGCATCGCATTGCACGTTTAATTTCTGTTAGGCGCCCACCTTCAAATACGGGAATATTTTTCTGCATTGCATTGCACGTTTCAATTCTGTTAGGTGCCCACCTTCTAATACGGGAATATTTTCTGCATCGCATTGCACGTTTAAATTCTGATAGGCGCCCACCTTCTAATACGGGAATATTTTCTTGCATCGCATTGCACGTTTAATTTCCGTTAGGCGCCCACCTTCAAATACGGGAATATTTTCTCGCATCGCATTGCACGTTTAATTTCTCGTTAGGCGCCCACCTTCAAATATGGGAATATTTTCTCGCATTGCACGTTTAAATATCGGAATATTTTTTCGCATTCGCATTGCACGTTTAATTTCCGTTAGGCGCCCACCTTCAAATACGGGAATATTTTCTGCATTCGCATTGCACGTTTAAATTCCGTTAGGCGCCCACCTTCAAATACGGAATATTTTCTCGCATTCGCATTGCACGTTTAAATTCCGTCGGCGCCCACCTTCAAATACGGGAATATTTTCTCGCATTGCACGTTTAAATTCCGTTAGGCGCCCACCTTCAAATACGGGAATATTTTCTCTGCATCGCATTGCACGTTTAATTTCGTTAGGCGCCCACCTTCAAATACGGGAATACTTTTCTCTGCATCGCATTGCACGTTTAATTTCCGTTAGGCGCCCACCTTCAAATACGGGAATATTTTCTCTGCATCGCATTGCACGTTTAATTTCGTTAGGCGCCCACCTTCAAATACGGGAATACTTTTCTGCATTCGCATTGCACGTTTCAATTCCGTCAGGCGCCCACCTTCTAATACGGGAATATTTTCTTGCATCGCATTGCACGTTTAATTTCGTTAGGCGCCCACCTTCTAATACGGGAATATTTTTGCATATCATGGTTTATACAGCTAAAAGCCCACAGGGCAGAAAAAGAAAAAGGTAGTTTGTTGTTTTGTTTTAAGCAGGTTCATCTCGAGATCAAGAAAATCAAAAAAAGAGAGTCAACAAGAAAAGAAAAATCAACAAAAAAGAGAGTCAACAAGAAAAGAAAAATCAACAAAAAAGAGAGTCAGCATCAAGGAAAATCAACAAAAAAGGAAGATTCAGCATCACCGGAAAGGGAAGAAGAGCAAAAGCTAGATTAGGAACAATTGTAATTGTAGGATCTTAGTTTAGAATAGCTTCTCATTTTACATTCCCCCCCCCGGTGTAATAAGGAGTAAGTCAGCAGATCTCAACAGTGTCAATGCAACAGTGAGTTTGGTAGTTTTTAAAACTGCCAAACCTTCCCGAACTACACTGACCTGATTCCTGTTTAGCCCAGGATATGTAGGCAACCTCTAAAGCAGGGTGCGGTCAAAAGGTTTTCAAAAATGCTTTCACGGAATATGCCGATGTGCAAAAATCTCTCATTATCGCTCACTTGTCTTTGCACTGAAACTCTTCGTGTTCCCGAGCAAAGAGGGGCAGCTGTGAGCACATGATTTTTGCACCAGGCAAATAATTCCAAAATTAAAATAAATATGTTTTTGAGGGAAATTACTTGCTTTGCTTGAAATTAGTTATATTTTTGTATAAGTAAGAAATTAGAAAAAATCAAAAAAATAGTAGTAATTAATTTGTTAGTTTAGTTAATTAGAAAATTAGTAAAATAGCTTAAGTAGTAGAAATTAGGAAAAATAGCAGAAAATTACCAAAAAAAATACTAGGAAATTAGAGTAGGTAGTAAATTAGGATTTATAATTTTTCATAAAAGAAAAGAAAAAAAAAGTATAAAAGAAAATGCATAAAAATCATTAAAATCAAAAAATACAAAAAATATATATGCTGTGTAAATGAATTTGGGCCAATTGTGGTCCAAGCCGTTGGCCCAGTCCTTAAGCCCAAACAGACCCGGTCCAAAGGTTGTGAGCAGAGGTGATCTCAGCCGTTCGTCTCCTCAAATCAACGGCTGAGAATAATGGTTGAATTATAAGAGAATTAATTAATGTTGAGATTTAATCTCAGCCGTTCATTCAATGTGATCTAACGGGCGTTACCTTAGTCCAATAAGCAAATGATACGACGCCGTTTTAGTAACGCACGTATGAGCCGTCGATCTCCATCAATTGGACGGTCTAGATTATCTAGGATGGTCGGCCTATAAAAGGGTTTTGTCTGAAATTTTCGCCCATTTTTGCTAACCCTAATAGACAGCCGCCTCTCTCCCTCACCCCTCTCCTTCTTCATTGTCTTCATCACAAGCCGCCGGCCATGGAGACTGTCGTCTCCCATGGCAGTCTCCGGCCACCCCTTTCATTTCCCTGCCTTTTTCTTCTTCTTCTTCACCTCAGGCATCAAAACCCTAGAAACGAAACCCTGTTCTTGATAAGCCGGTCACCGGAACTCCGCCGGTGACCACCCAAACAATGAACCACCGCATAAAACCAACGCCAATCGACTCATTTTCATGAGATCTACCCAACCATACCACTGGCTACCTTCGAATCTCACCAGAACACTTCGAATATCCCAAATAAGGTCACCGGAAACCTAACTCCGGTGACCCCAAAATCAAAACCACCCAAAGGCCTCATCTTTCACACCCCTGAACACCCCTTACAACTCAAAACCACAAAAAGGCTCCCCCTTTGAGCCTAAAAGAAAGACCAGAAGGAAAATCGAAAAAAAAGAGTCTGGAAAAGAACAAAGAAAAAAGAAAACAAGAAAGAATAATGGGAGCCCGAGAATACGAGAGAAACAGAGAAAGGAAAGAGATTAGGAAGCTCGGGGGACAGGCCCCGCGAGCTAAGTCCCTGATCCCTTTGTCTGCTTTCTATGCTTTATTTCTGTGTATTTTTGTTTTGATTTGCATGCTTATGAGTGCTTGTTTGTTTCTGTTCGTCATGTTTTTCTTCTTTATTTGCTTTGCATGCTTCTCTGATAGACATAGATTATTACCTTAGCTTCTTTTTGTTTCATGCCTTCTTTGCTTGATTTCGCATGCTTTGACTTGTTCTTTCAAGATCCTGTTTAGTATTAGGGCTTATAATCATCTTTCTATTATCCTGTTTTGACTGTTTATCACTAGGGTTCTATGTATATTCTGTTTCTTCTGAGTTTAAGAATCTATATTTTCTTCTTCATCTTCTTGGTATCGGGGTTATTGATCCGTTAGTTTTCAACAAGCATGATTGCTCTTCTCTTCATGATGCCTTACATGCCTAATCGTTTAGTCATTGTTATTAAGGTTTATCTGGTTTGTTTGGATCTGTTTCTCTATTTTTGAAGACTTGACTTGGATAACCTTTGTTAGTATTAGAATACTTCATCTTGTCAATTTTCAGTAGTCCTTCTGTCAACTTGCATGTTTTGATCCTGATACTATGTTCAATTGTGTGTCTTTCATTGTCACTCAGATTTGTATTAGATTACTTTTTGTTGGCCTGCAATATCTCAATTGTTTCTCTTTCTGTATCTTCACATGTTTAGTCTTAGTAAAGCTTGGCAATCTTTATTCATCTCTTATCAAGTTATCCTGTCTTTAATCTGGGGTTCACTTCTTTGCTCACATTTTGGTGGTCTTATTTGAGTTTATTTTAGTGCAAGTCGGGTTTCATGTCATATCACCTCTCATATGCTCTTATTTGCCAATCTGGGTCTGTCTCTCTTCATATGATAGTTTTAGGTTTCTCCTTCACTGTTTCTCCATACTTTCCTTTTCTTCATTTCCATGTTCTTCTTTCCTTCATGATTATCTGTCATGCATTTGTATTAGTTTCAGGTTTCAATTTGTTCATCTATGCTCCCTGTTTGACTACTCATCTCCCTGTGTTCCTTATCTCTCATATATATTACACCTGTTTAGTTTGGCATATGAATTAAGGTGTCTTTTTGTCTTAACATTGGTTTCTGATTCCTTGATCTGTCTCTTATCACTTTTGCATGATCTTCTTTGCTTCCCCATATCTCCCTTGTTTCTCATTTTTCACTTTTCACATGTGTACACAAGATTAGGATTAGTTCATAATTCTATACTTTACCTGTCCTGTTTGCTTAGCATGATCTTAGGGTCAATACTTGAAAGTAAATTTTGATTACCATTCTATTGAAATCGATTGTTTTATGAGTCATGTTGACTGTTTCATGAGAGTCTATGCTTCTGTGTGCCTATGCCATGAACCATTAAAGTTTTGAAGTTTTCAATGTATTATATAACATAAACTGCTTGTAACTAAGTCTAATTTGACATTGATTGACACATGAAATTGGGTAATGTGAACTGATTAATTAAGATTCAACCCTATCAATTGTTCCCTTCTGAGTTTTGATTGATTGATTCACACTGTTTGATATTATGTGGCTATACATGTTGAAAATGATTGAGTTCTCAACAGTTCTTGTTAAGCATGAGTATTTGATTAATTGATTGAACTTTAGGAGGATTGGTTATAGCTGTAGTGCTAAGTTCCATAAAAATGGTTAGTTTTTAAATAGGTTAGAACTGAAAATGAACAAATAGGTTATAAGTTTAATAATTGGCCTAAGAATGGTCAACCTTGCAAAGGGTTGACCAATTCTATAAGCCCTAACACACAGCTCACTGTTAAACAGTGGCTGGTTGTGCAAAATGGCTGAGTCTGCAAATGCAGACTGGCCCAGGCTCTCTTTGGAGCCCTGAACAGCAAAGTGGCCAAACCTGTAAGGGTTTTGGACCCAGCTGTTCAGTATAAGGCTTTGATAGCCCAAGCTAAGCCTCAACTTGAGACTGGCTAGTTCTTAAATAGGTAAACATAATAACAAAGCAGGCTATGCCTGCAATTAGCTTTAATTAAGAATAAATTGGTCTTAATTGACTGGAATTAGTTTAAAAGTGGCTAAAATTGAAATAGTTCTTAAAAATAAATCTGGCCAGCCCTTAAATACTAATACCAGGGCTGGCTATTAGTTAAATAGGTGCAAAACAAGCTAAAATCTGCCCTAGGTAAGCTGGTAAATCAGCAATGCCCTTAGGGGCACAATTGGGAATTAAAAGGTGAAATAGTGAATAGTTGGAACTTAAAAGGGTAATGGAGTCATTCATGCTCCTGATTTCTGCAATTTTGCAGAGATTTAGGGGTATAATGGTCTCCTAAAAATGGGAAATCTGTAAAAATCTCAAACCCTTAGGGATACACTAGTAAAAACCCATAAAAGGGAATCTTTAGAACCTTCCAGCACATGCTGGAAGGGTTTCTGGTAACTGAAATATGGACTTAAGTGTAGATTTAATAAATTTAGGAGGGGAGAAGTGGGATAAAATCCCATAACTTTCTCCCCAAGTTTCAGCCTTAGGTTAACTATAAATACACCTTCAAAAGAGCTGAAAAGGGGGATTCCATTGGAGAGAATTTGAGTTAATATTTGGGGTTCCATTGGAGAATAATCTGAAAACACACCTAAGCTGAAATTTACACAAAAGCTTGAGAGATAAAATAGCAATAGAGCAATAGGATTTTCTGGAATTTTTTGAGTAGAACTCGCTGGTTTCTATTGGTTTTGCTGGGTTCATTTGCTCGTTAATCTCTGGGCCTCTTTGTTGCTGTGTTGCTGTGTTGTTTTACGCATTTGGATCTTCATCTCACTGTTGCATTGCCTTGTGTGAACCATTGCTGATTACTTACTTGCATCCCCTAGACTCATTGGTCTTCTTCTCTGTGATCCAAGTACTTTTCTACCCGAAATGAAGCTGTAATGGAATTTGAAATGAAGACTTGGAATTAATTTGTTATTCATTTGTAGCTTCACTTTTAATTTGTAGTATGCTGTAGTAGATAGCAAAGAAAAACAGAAATTAATGCCGTAATAGTTAGTATATTAGTAGTAGTATAGTCATAGTCATAAATCACTTAGTTAATTAGGCAAAACCTCTAAAACAAAGTCAAATGGCTATCACATGAGTAAATAACAATCATGATCACGTAGTTAATTCATTTCATTGATCAGTCAAATTAAAATTAGTTAAGAAGAAGAAACCATCGAACAAGGTAGACAATTGGAGTGCGATTGACTTGATAGCATTGAATGAGTCCGATTGGTGCTAATATCAGTATCTAATCATATACATAAAGTAATATATGAGAATAAGTTCAAAAGTAATATCTGGGTTAAGTCATATTGTCACGACCCGGATTTCCCACCATCGGGGTCATGATGGCGCCTACTAAATGGAAGCTAGGCAAGCCAAATATTAATTACATCTCCATTAATTACTAATTTCTTATTAACAACATAAAAATTACAGACGGAAGACTTAGTCAAATGTGATAAAGAAAATCCAAATCCGATATACTACCCAAGATTGGTGTCACAATACTCACGAACTTCTAAGAATAATACACATAATCGTCTGAAAGAAAATATAAGCCGTTTATCTCGATTACATGAGATAACAAAATGAAAAGCATAGATAGAAGAGACAACGAGTCCTGCGGACGCCCGCAAGGCTACCTCGTAGTCTCGTAGTCGAAAAATCCACAAGTCTCTACTATCGCCGTCGCTGTCCGTAACCCGTATCTGCGCAAAAAGAGCGAGTGTAGTATCAGCACAACCGACCCCATGTGCCGGTAAGTGCCCGGCCTATCCCAGCGAACTAGTGACAAGGCTAAGCCCAGTCACCCACCTAAACCTGTACAATTGCAATATAGATATATATATATATATATATATATACAATACATTTATAAAGAAATACTCGGCTCTAAAATAACAGTCAATAACTCAAGTTATCCAGAATAATCTAATCAACCGAATAAACCTTACTTTCTTGTCTCAATTTCCTCTTTCATTTCATGTCTCGTGGTAGGCATACCACCCGCTCCCAACTATCACAGTAATTATCTCTTGTGGTAGGCGTACCACCCGCTCCCAATTATCAATAATTATATATCGTGGTAGGCGTACCACCCGCTCCCAAATATCAATAATTATATCTCGTGGTAGGCGTACCACCCGCTCCCAAATATATCAATAATTATATCTCGTGGTAGGCGTACCACCCGCTCCCAAATATATCAATAATTATATCTCGTGGTAGGCGTACCACCCGCTCCCAAATATATCAATAATTATATCTCGTGGTAGGCGTACCACCCGCTCCCAAATATATCAATAATTATATCTCGTGGTAGGCGTACCACCCGCTCCCAAATATATCAATAATTATATCTCGTGGTAGGCGTACCACCCGCTCCCAAATATATCAATAGGCTACCGGCAACTATGGCCAATGCCAAGATTTAAATCACTTCGTGGTCGGCGTACCACACGATCCCATTTCTTATTATATAAGTGGTCGGCGTACCACACGATCCCATTTCTTATTATATAAGTGGTCGGCGTACCACACGATCCCATTTCATAAATATATATATATATATATATATATTACCGGCCTTTAGCCAATAATCTCTATATCAACAATATTTGTAATTACCGGATTTTAAACCAATAATTTATAATAGCTTCAACAATTTACCTTCATTACCGGTATAACACCAATAATCCTTATTCAACAATTTATTCATAACTAAATTCATATTCCTACAAACTAGGATAGAACAAACACTTACCTCGAGTGCTTATGAACAATTCAATCCGTGGATATGTCTTTTCTTTCAATTTGGCTCCAATTCAACCGTATCTATACACAATTGATTTAATATCATCAATTCTACTCAACAACTAATTCTTAACACCAAATAACACTTTTTCAACATTCTTCCATGAATAGTAAATTTCAACCCCGGGCCCACATGGTCGGAATTCGGGGTTAGGACCAAAATCCGATTACCCATCCCCCCACGAGTTCATGTATATAATTTGTTTCAAAATCGGACCTCAATTCGAGGTCCAATTCCCCAATTTATGAAAAACCCTATTTTCTAACAAAAACAAGAATTTTACCATGAAAACATTTGATTTCTAATGAAAAACATGTTTAATGATGTTAGGAATTGAAAGAATTAAGTAAAAAGTGACTTACAATCGATTTGATGAAGAAGAAATCCTTGAAGAATCGCAAACGGGTGTTTTGGTTTTGTAAAAATGTGAAGAAATGACTGAAACCCGTGTTCTTCAGGTCTCTGTGTTCGCATTTGCGAACATGGGTTCGCAATTGCGAACCCCGACCAATTTCCGGAGTTTGAAAAATAAGCTAAGGGTGGGAAGTTCGCATTTGCGAACTTTTCTTCGCATTTGCGAAGCCAAGGCAAATCTGGGAAGTTCGCATTTGCGAACTATTGTTCGCAATTGCGAACACAAGCTAAATATGGGGAGGTTCGCATTTGCGAACTATTGTTCGCATTTGCGAACCCAGTCAGAATAGTGGCCAGTTCGCATTTGCGAACTATAGCTCGCGATTTGCGAACACAAGCACAGAAGTGGTCAAGTTCGCATTTGCGAACTATTGTTCGCATTTGCGAACTCAGCAGATAGTAGGGAGTTCGCATTTGCGAACTATTGTTCGCATTTGCGAACTCGCAGAATAGTGGGAGTTCGCATTTGCGAACTATTGTTCGCATTTGCGAACTTCGTATTTGACTTGCAGACAAGAACTTCTAACATGAAAAATTGACCTCGTGGCCTATCCAAAGTTCACCCGAGCCCCTGGGCTCCAAACCAAATATGCACATAACCTCAAAAACACATTATGAACTTGTTCGTGCGATCACATCGCCAATATCACCTCGTTTTCATCAAATCAAGCCTCAAATGCATGATTTTCATACCTTTAGTTTTCAAAACTTTCAAACTTGGGACTCAAGGTCCAAAACCTCTCAAACGACATCCAAATGTCATCAAACTTTACAGAAATCACATATATAATATTTAAGACTTGTACAGGGCGTCGGAACCAAAATACGAGCCCGATACCAAGGTCAATTAATTTATTTCCTTTAATAATTGTATCAAAAACAATTTCACATAAAAATTCATAACTTGGGCTCTAGGCCTCAGAATTCGACTCCGGACGCATGTCCAAGTCCCATATTTTCCTACGGACCTCTCGGAACCATCAAATCTCGGGTCCGGATCCGTTTACCAAACATGTTGACCGAAGTCAACCATATCAATATTAATATCATTTTTATCCAAATTTCTCATAGAATTCATATTTTCTATCACAAAAATCTTTCCGGCCTACATGCTCGGATCGTGCACGTAAATCGAGGCAACATAGAATGAGGTTTTCAAGGCCTCAGAAGCTCGAAATTATTAATAAAATAAGTGATGACCCTTTGGGTCGTCACAATCTCCACCTCTAAAACAACCGTTCGTCCTCGAACGGACAAAAGAAAGAAGTACCGAGTCAGGAAACAAGTGTGGGTAACGGCTCCGCATATCAGACTCGGACTCCCAGGTCGATGCCTCAGGAGGCTGACCTCTCCACTGAACACGCACAGAAGGATAACTCTTCGACCTCAACTGTCGAACCTGCCGGTCTAGAATGGCTACCGGCTCCTCCTCGTAAGATAGATCATTGTCCAATTGGACAGTACTGAAGTCTAACACATGTGTGGGATCGCCGTGGTATCTCCGAAGCATAGATACATGAAAAACCGGATGCACGGCTGATAAGCTAGGCGGCAAAGCTAATCTGTAAGCCACCCCTCCCACTCTGTCTAGAATCTCAAATGGGCCAATATACCTAGGGCCGAGCTTGCCCTTCTTCCCAAACCTCATCACGCCCTTCATAGGCGACACTCGGAGCAATACTCGTTCACCAACCATGAAATCTACATCTCGAACCTTACGATCCGCATAAGTCTTTTGCTTGGACTGAGCTGAACGCAATCTCTCCTGAATAGTCTTGACCTTATCCAAGGCCTCCCGAACTAAGTCTGTACCCAACAACCGAGCCTCTCCCGGCTCAAACCATCCAACCGGTGATCGACATCGCCTACCATACAACGCCTCATACGGAGCCATCCGGATGCTAGATTGGTAGCCGTTATTGTAGGCGAACTCTGCTAATGGTAGAAACCGATCCCACGAGCTTCCGAAATCAATAACACGAGCTCGAAGCATGTCCTCGAGAATCCGAATAGTCCTCTCGGACCGGCCATCCGTCCGAGGATGAAATGCCGTACTCAACCGAACCCGAGTGCCTAACTCCCGCCGGACCGCTCTCCGGAACCGCGAGGTAAACCGCGTACCCCGATCGGAGATAATAGATACTCTGGCACCCCACGGAGACGAACAATCTCCCTAATGTAAACCTCCGCTAACCTCTCCGACGAGTAGGAGACAGACATTGGAATAAAGTGTGCCGATTTGGTCAGCCTATCAACAATGACCCAAATAGCATCAAATTTCCTCCGAGTCAAAGGAAGTCCAGGTAACGAAGTCCATAGTGATCCGCACCCATTTCCATTCGGGAATTTCAATCCTCTGGAATACACCACCAGGTCTCTGGTGCTCATATTTCACCTGCCGACAATTTAGACACCGAGCGACATACGCAACGATATCTTTCTTCATTCTGCGCCACCAATAGTGTTGCCGTAAGTCCTGGTACATCTTCGCGGCACCTGGGTGAATAGAATACCGCGAACTGTGGGCCTCTGCTAAGATTAACTCTCGAATCCCTTCGACATTGGGCACACAAACTCGACCCTGCAATTTCAATATCCCATCATCATCTAGATTTACCTGTGTGGCACCTCCCCGCTGTATTGAATCTCTCAACTCACGCAAATGAGGATCATCAAATTGCCTCTCACGGATACGCTCTAATAAGGAAGAACGAGCGACTGTGCAGGCTAACACCCTGCTAGGTTCAGAAATGTCTAATCTCACGAACCGGTTGGCTAAGGCCCGGACATCTAGAGCTAATGGTCTCTGACTGACTGGAATATAAACAAGACTGCCCATACTGGCTGACTTCCTACTCAAAGCGTCAGCCACCACGTTTGCTTTTTCCCCGATGATATAAAAAGGTAACATCATAATCTTTCTGCAATACCAGCCACCTTCTCTGCCTCAAATTCAACTCTTTTGTTTAAACAAATACTGAAGACTCTTATGATCGGTGTATACTTCACATACTACACCATACAAATAATGCCTCCAGATCTTCAATGCGTGAATAATCGCCGCCAATTCTAGATCATGCACTGGATAGTTCTTCTCATGAATCTTCAACTGCCTCGAAGCATAGGCAATAACCTTGCCATCCCGCATTAACACTGCACCAAGCCCAATACGGGAAGCATCACAATAAACAGTATAAGGTCCCGTACCTGTGGGTAAAACCAATACCGGTGCTGTGGTCAAGGTTGTCTCGAGCTTTTGAAAGCTCGCCTCACATTCATCGGACCATTCAAATTGAACACCCTTCTGGGTCAATCTGGTCAGTGGGGTTGCAATAGACGAAAATCCTTCTACGAATCGGCGTATGCACATATCCATGACTCTGAAGTCTGGCCATAAGAGTTATTCTTAAATTACAACATCGTCAATTAACCCTGTTATCAAATACCTTATTCTACAAATCCCACTTTACTCATAATGAGGTATGGTGACCTCGTGATTATTTTCCCGAATTAATGCGTCATATTTATCCTTACCTGGTGCTCGTCTCAAAGGCTAAGCTCAACGGTTTCAAAATAGAAATGGCTAATATGAATAGAAACTATACAAGAATTGTGAAATAGTCCTAACGGGCATGACTCTTATTTACGAATGCAATACGAAAATATTAATTTCATAAAAGAAGAATTTTAAACACATAAACTCTTACTAGCAGGACCCAGTCCTCATATGATATCCACCGCAGCTTGAAGCTCGGCTTAGAAATATTTCACATTATGCCAAAAATTGGAGGATCTCATCCTCAACTCTGAATCACAGTGCTTGCACATCATATCATCTGAAATTTTTTTCATTTCATTTCTTTCTTCCTTTCAATAATTGCCCGTCAAAGATAATCACGACATAAAATGAACCCTCATACTGATAGGGAGCACAATTAACGATTAAAATTAGTTATCCCGAAAATTATATCAAAACCCACTGTAATAAGTAATATAAAGTCACTCTTAGCCTCATGGATATTTTAGTGACTAACACCTAATAATAGGGATGTCTATCCTCATGTAATATCTCAACGGGAGTATTTCCCTAAGTAGTATGATTACGATGCTCGCTCATGAATGGAGCATGTTAAACAGACTCGCCTAAATTTTCTTTCAAAAACCAAATCAAATTAAGGGAAAATTATTTGTTTATAACAATCTGAATTACACATGTGATGACACCATCTGGTGTAATGACCTCCCTCATATCATAAAAATTATATCAATGGCTGGGTCTCCACCTCTAGGATTTCCACTTCCACCTCTAACGTCATAACCTCTACATCTGGCTGGCCATGTAGGATAATTATTAACTGCAATGGAGCGTGTAGCCCGAGTGCTTTCCTAAAATTGTATTTCTCCAATATTCCACATTCACAGCAATTCCTTGAAGGATCAGTTAACTTATTGCTCATGGCAATATATATTCGGACATAGTCATTGTGACCTGGTACAACCGTTCAGATCGCACATACCACATATTGCAGAGAATCTCGGGGTGATGTCTTCGTAACATTTTCTAAAAATAGAGTTTAGTAGATAGCGTTGCATTGGCCGGCTTGCTCTCTTCGTAGGCTTGTCACAAACATGGACGGCCAATTCTTAGCACTGCTGAGCTACCCCATTTACTCATATACTCTTCGTCATTCTCTGGGGGCGATCCTTACCCCATGAAAAGAACCAACCTTAAATATGTATAAATTATTTGGAGGACATTTCCATACCATATATATACATTCCAATAACTCATCATATTGGTCCTTTACAACTCCAACACATCGACCGGACGTCAAGGTCCGTTGAAACCCAACACGATTTATTAGGTGATCTCCCGATATAATTGCGTCTTCCGTTGGGACCATAACTTGTGTGGTAAATACATTATCTTCCCACTACTTCTGTGTGCCTTCCGTAGCACAGTAAAATGAACTCCTCGCATTCGACTATTCCCACGTTCTGTAATTCCTCATAAGAACTGTCAAGCACAATCTCGTGGGTTCTCGAAAGATGCACCGCTGAAGGTGGCAGCGAAGACTTTGGTGAAACTTGTCCTCTGTAAAACTTTTGAAGGCATAGTTGATCTATCACCAGCCTGTGCCATTGTTCGGCTGGATAAGCGGTACGTGACTACGCCATTCGTGGGAAGACAAGAGTGGAAATTTAACTTAACACTTTGAAGAACAATTTCGCACGATAAGAAAGAACAATTGAGAGACTCTTTCCTAACTCAATAGACTCTGGAGGACAAGTACAGACGTCTCCGTACCTACCTCTCAAACTCTACTAAGCTTGTTCGTGAGTTGTGAGACCTATGCAACCTAGTGCTCTGATACCAACTTGTCACGACCCGGATTTCCCACCATCGGGGTCATGATGGCGCCTACTAAATGGAAGCTAGGCAAGCCAAATATTAATTACATCTCCATTAATTACTAATTTCTTATTAACAACATAAAAATTACAGCGGAAGACTTAGTCAAATGTGATAAAGAAAATCCAAATCTGATATACTACCCAAGATTGGTGTCACAATACTCACGAACTTCTAAGAATAATACACATAACCGTCTGAAAGAAAATACAAGCTGTTTATCTCGATTACATGAGATAACAGAATGAAAAGCATAGATAGAAGAGACAACTCCTGCGGACGCCTGCAAGGCTACCTCGTAGTCTCAGTAGTCGAAAAATCCACAAGTCTCTACTATCGCTGTTGCTGTCCGTAACCTGTATCTGCGCAAAAAGAGCGCAGAGTGTAGTATCAGCACAACCGACCCCATGTGCTGGTAAGTGCCTGGCCTATCCCAGCGAACTAGTGACAAGGCTAAGGCCGGTCACCCACCTAAACCTGTACAGTTGCAATATAGATATATATATATATATATATATATATATATATATATACAATACATTTATAAAGAAATACTCTGCTCTAAAATAACAGTCAATAACTCAAGTTATCCAGAATAATCTAATCAACAGAATAAACCTTACTTTCTTGTCTCAATTTCCTCTTTCATTTCATGTCTCGTGGTAGGCATACCACCCGCTCCCAACTATCACAAGTAATTATCTCTTGTGGTAGGCGTACCACCCGCTCCCAATTATCAATAATTATATATCGTGGTAGGCGTACCACCCGCTCCCAAATATCAATAATTATATCTCGTGGTAGGCGTACCACCCGCTCCCAAATATATCAATAATTATATCTCGTGGTAGGCGTACCACCCGCTCCCAAATATATCAATAATTATATCTCGTGGTAGGCGTACCACCCGCTCCCAAATATATCAATAATTATATCTCGTGGTAGGCGTACCACCCGCTCCCAAATATATCAATAATTATATCTCGTGGTAGGCGTACCACCCGCTCCCAAATATATCAATAATTATATCTCGTGGTAGGCGTACCACCCGCTCCCAAATATATCAATAGGCTACCGGCAACTATGGCCAATGCCAAGATTTAAATCACTTCGTGGTCGGCGTACCACACGATCCCATTTCTTATTATATAAGTGGTCGGCGTACCACACGATCCCATTTCTTATTATATAAGTGGTCGGCGTACCACACGATCCCATTTCATAATATATATATATATATATATTACCGGCCTTTAGCCAATAATCTCTATATCAACAATATTTGTAATTACCGGATTTTAAACCAATAATTTATAATAGCTTCAACAATTTACCTTCATTACCGGTATAACACCAATAATCCTTATTCAACAATTTATTCATAACTAAATTCATATTCCTACAAACTAGGATAGAACAAACACTTACCTCGAGTGCTTATGAACAATTCAATCCGTGGATATGTCTTTTCTTTCAATTTGGCTCCAATTTAACCGTATCTATACACAATTGATTTAATATCATCAATTCTACTCAACAACTAATTCTTAACACCAAATAACACTTTTTCAACATTCTTCCATGAATAGTAAATTTCAACCCCGGGCCCACATGGTCGGAATTCGGGGTTAGGACCAAAATCCGGTTACCCATCCCCCCACGAGTTCATGTATATAATTTGTTTCAAAATCGGACCTCAATTCGAGGTCCAATTCCCAATTTATGAAAAACCCTATTTTCTAACAAAAACAAGAATTTTACCATGAAAACATTTGATTTCTAATGAAAAACATGTTTAATGATGTTAGGAATTGAAAGAATTAAGTAAAAAGTGACTTACAATCGATTTGATGAAGAAGAAATCCTTGAAGAATCGCAAATGGGTGTTTTGGTTTTGTAATGTTTTTCAGGTCTCTGTGTTCGCATTTGCGAACATGGGTTCGCAATTGCGAACATGGGTTCGCAATTGCGAACCCCGACCAATTTCCGGAGTTTGAAAAATAAGCTAAGGGTGGGAAGTTCGCATTTGCGAACTTTTCTTCGCATTTGCGAAGCCAAGGCAAAACTGGGAAGTTCGCATTTGCGAACTATTGTTCGCAATTGCGAACACAGGCTAAATATGGGGAGGTTCGCATTTGCGAACTATTGTTCGCATTTGCGAACCCGGGCGGAATAGTGGCCAGTTCGCATTTGCGAACCATAGCTCGCATTTGCGAACACAGGCACAGAAGGGTCAAGTTCGCATTTGCGAACTATTGTTCGCATTTGCGAACACAGGCACAATAGGGGGAGTTCGCATTTGCGAACTATTGTTCGCATTTGCGAACTCTGCAGAATAGTGGGGAGTTCGCATTTGCGAACTATTGTTCGCATTTGCGAACTTTGCAGACCAGTTGCAGACAGCAACTTCTAACATGAAAAATTGACCTCGTGGCCTATCCAAAGTTCACCCGAGCCCTCGGGGCTCCAAACCAAATATGCACATAACCTCAAAAACACATTATGAACTTGTTCGTGCGATCACATCGCCAATATCACCTCGTTTTCATCAAATCAAGCCTCAAATGCATGATTTTCATACCTTTAGTTTTCAAAACTTTCAAACTTGGGACTCAAGGTCCAAAACCTCTCAAACGACATCCAAATGTCATCAAACTTTACAGAAATCACATATATAATATTTAAGACTTGTACCGGGCGTCGGAACCAAAATACGAGCCCGATACCAAGGTCAATTAATTTATTTCCTTTAATAATTGTATCAAAAACAATTTCACATAAAAATTCATAACTTGGGCTCTAGGCCTCAGAATTCGACTCCGGACGCATGTCCAAGTCCCATATTTTCCTACGGACCTCTCGGAACCATCAAATCTCGGGTCCGGATCCGTTTACCAAACATGTTGACCGAAGTCAACCATATCAATATTAATATCATTTTTATCCAAATTTCTCATAGAATTCATATTTTCTATCACAAAAATCTTTCCGGCTACATGCTCGGATCGTGCACGTAAATCGAGGCAACATAGAATGAGGTTTTCAAGGCCTCGGAAGCTCGAAATTATTAATAAAATAAGTGGTGACCCTTTGGGTCGTCACACATATTAGAGTCAATAATTGTATGAACATATCCATGAGTTTAATTCATAGGTCAGTAGCAAAATAGTATAGCTATAAGTAACCCATACCGTTTCATCTATATATATGGAGTTAAATAGCTCACTAACCTCAGCTAATAATTGATTCACTGGTTAGTATAGGTTCTTTGTAAAAATCAAAAAATAGAAGTAGTCTTGTAATTCTCTGTTAGTAGATAGCCTTATTTCCCAATTTGTATCACGACTTTTCTCTTTAATTGATCAATAAAAATGACATCTGATTCATTCTTTGAGTTCAAATGTGTACATTCTTTTACTTTCTATGTTATTTTTGGTTTTGAGCCTAAATCTCTATATGAAGCCGACTGGGACAGCGAGCACGATTCAATAACTACCTGGGCCTTTAAGGCCTGGGCCGATGTAATATATGTGTAAAACTTCACTTGGAACCAGGCCCCATTTAAATAACGGAAATCACACGGGCCCGGATTATTATAGTGTTAGTAATACGATTAAGGAAAGAACAAATGTAGAAAACGTAGTTAAATACAATTATCGAATCCTTTAATGAAAATTGGGACGAGCCTCGCCCGAATAACACCGGGGCCCCCATTTAGTAATGATATAATACAAAATAGACCCGGGAAAGCTAATAGCCAATTCCATAGCTTCTCTCAAAAGATTTAAAAGCCGATAGACGTTACTTTAAGGCACGATTTTAATATACCTTCCTATGAACGAGTGTGCACTTGGTGCGACTCAAATCCAAATCTCGGCAAAGCCGAAATACACCAAAAGTCATAGGCGTACTGGTTGCGGTATGACTCGAGGCGTGTTTCCGCAATGTCGCAAATTCCTAAAAATGACATTTAACGTAAAAGCACATTATGTTGTTTAAAACTTATAATTGAGTCAAACGAAAGTCAAGAACGCCAGTGGAGCGACGTGCTAAAACCACGGAATCTGGGAGTGCCTAACACCTTCTCCCGGGTTAACAGAGTTCCTTATCCGGATCTCTGCTTCGCAGACATTTTAAAGAGTCAAAATTCCTCGGATTCGGGATCAACCGGTGACTTGGGACACCATTGTCATTCCCAAGTAGAATTAACATCAATCTTCATGAATTTGGGTAGAAATTGTGAAGGATTGTGGCCTAGATATTGAAAACGAAAATTTGGGTTTTGAAAGGCCAATCGAACTCCGATTTTGGTAAATTTTATATGTATGGACTCGTGGCGAGACGAGGGTTCTGGAAATATGAGTTTCGAAATTTTTCGAGATGTGGGCCCGGGGCTCGGGTTTTGCAAATTTCGTGATTTCTGATATTTTTCGAGTTCTTTCGATTGGGTGATGTTCCATTAGCCTATTTTGATATATTTGTGCTGATTTGTGCGTTTTGACGTGCGTGGATGCCGGTTCGAGGAGCTAAGATGTCGCGGGTAGGAGTTATCGCCGGTTCGAGGTGGGTAATACTTGTAAATGAGGTCCTGAGGGTTAGTAAACCCCGGACTTGCACATCTTAGTGTTGTGTTGATGTGACTTGCACGCCGGATAACGGGCGTGGGGTAGAGCACCATTGGGGGTCGTGACTTGGTCCGTCCCGCGTAATAAATAATAACACCTAATTGTTGAAATGAATTGGACTAATTATCATGTCTGGGCTTCGTGCCGATTATTTGAATCCTTCGGGGATTGGTATCATTGTCTTGATAACACTGTGCACATTTTATTCTAAATTTAAGGTTTTAAATGGTATTTTGCTATTCAAGCATTTTTATAAGGTTATGAAAAACTTGAACAAGGTCTTAATAACATTTTTGCTGTGAGCTAATATGATATTGTTGCTCGTAGGGCTTTCTTGATTATTTGTTAGACTGATTGGGGCCGAGGGCCATATGTTAGGGCATGACATTCATGTGAGCATATGCATACACATGCATGGATCGGACTGCACGCCGCAGTGGTATATGGATCGGGCTGCGCGCCGCAGCAGGTGTGATATTAATATTGTGCTTGGGCTGTAGGAGCCCCTCCGGAGTCTGAACCCCCACAATGAGCACGGGTACCCAAATTGGATCGGGCTACACGCCGTAGCGGTCATATGCATTGCATGGCATACATACATTGGTTTACGTGTACTACGTGGCATAACATTTAGCACTCATACATTATTGGCACACATGCATTAGTTGCCTTATTGACCAGATCTCCTGGTGTAAATTGATAAGGAGTGCTGAGCCCGAGGGGCTGATTTGAGTGCGGACTTGCACTGCTTGAGATTGTATCCAGGTATTGGTATATTATCATGAAAGAAAGTAGCTAAAAATTGAGATTTCTAAATAATCTACTCACATATGCTGGAAGGGATAAAAAGATAGTTCTGTATTTTGTAGCATGAGATAGTGCCTATCGTGGTTTTTTTCTCTTCAGCATTATTTACTTTTATTACTGCTGAGTTGGAAGTACGCACACCCGACTCCCTGCACCTTGTGTGCAGATCCAGGTACATTACCACAGAGCTGATTCTATTGCGGCTCGGGAGTGCTTTTGGACAGTCGAGGTAGCTGCCAGCGTTCGCAGGACCTGATTCTCCAGTTTGTCTATATTTTGTTCTCATCATTCCACATTTGTGCATAGTTATATCCACTATTTACACTTGTATATTCTGTAGAGGCTCATGACTCTTGACCCTTCGGTCTATGGGAATTGGTATGCGTTGGGACTTGGTTCCCCTGTTTCGATATATCCATCACTGTTATTTTTCAATTGTTATGCTTAAATGGGATTTGGCGAGCTCATAGCTCTATGATTGTTGTTGATTGGTCGGGCTGGCCTAGCAGTGTGCTGGGCGCCATCACGACCGGATTTGGGGTCGTGACAATAACTCAATAAAATTATAGCATATATATTAATACATCAGTACACAGAAAACTACTAAATACCATGTATAGAATGTCTCTAAGGTATTTACTTTGTATTCACATATTTAAAACATAAAAATGAAAAATAAGAAGATGAATGAAAATGTACAAAGATGGTAGAATATGCGAAAAAGAGCCGAAAATCTCCAAAGAATTAAGGTAATTTTGTGTTTTATGGAGGAGTGAGAAGAAATCAAATAAATAGGTAAGGATAGAAACCGATTCCTCATATTTGGTGGGGGCGTTAACATTTATATGGTAGTTGTATTAAATGTAGGTTTTATTTTAAATGAAAGATATCACGTTTTGGCTATAGAAATTATGATTTAGTACTTATTTTGAAAGTCACATTTAATTCTTTAAAGTGCTATAAAGGTAAATAAATCTATCATTTTTGAAATAAACCAAAATTTGTGTTGTTTATATAGATAAGTCTTAAAATATGACCTATCGCATAAAAATCTCATATATTAATCTAGTGCCAAAAACTCTCGTGCTCATATATATCCAATTAGATAGTCTACTGTGGCAGACAGAAATTAATCGGACTATATTTATAGGCCTTACATGCATGTGTCTTTATGGTGAAATTTATTATTAATTCCAAATATTTCGCCTATATTCACATTCTTCTACCTATGAACATTACTGACCAAAATCGAACTTCTTGTCATGATGATTTTATATATACTGCTCCAATTTTAGAAAGCATGGGTCACATACGCAAAAATATTTTTAGTAACCATGTTATACCAGACTTGTCCACAATACGTTATTTAAACACCTCAATGATTAAGTCTGTGGGGACCGTTTCAACAGACTCTCCTCTAATATAATACTCTCTCCGTTCCAAAATAAGTTATTTTTTGGATGTTTTCACACATATTAAGAAAGTCACTTTTGAGCATTAATTAGCAATAGAATTGATCATTTTAACCTTACTATCTCACATAAACACTCCTAACACATATTCCAACACTATTTACTCCAAGGACAATGTAGGAAAAACATCATTAAGTCATTTTTGAAATCCGAAAAAATAACTTATTTTGGACCAAAAAAAGGCAAAAAAATCACTTATTTTAGACCGGAGGGAGTACTAGGAAGCAAGGGTCAAATACGCAAAAATTATTTTTAATAACCACGTTATACAAGGCTTGTCCTACAATATGTTATTTAAGCACTTCAAACATTAAGTCTGTGGGGACCATTTTAATCAGGTTACCGAAAAAAGCAATTTCCGTATGATGTAGCTAATTTATCCTGAAAAGATTATTAATGTTTGCTTTCATATTGTTAATGAGCTTAAGTTATATACGTCGTTAATATAAAAATATTTACACTATAAATCACCCAAATGATATGTACGAGTGTTCCTCTATTTACATGCAAAATGGCGTAATGGTAAACAAAAAATCTTGATAACGACAATATATATAACATAAACTTGTTAGTTAAACAATATTTACGAAAACTTACTTGGAGTGAGGAAACTAATATGAAAGAATAAAGATATATAAAGAGGACCATCACATTTATAAATAAATATTAATGGTTTATTTAGCATGCCAATTAATATGTCTGTACAGTCCTATCTAAGAAACCTTCTTCCTTGGACTAAGTGTATATATTAATCTAGTGCAAAAAAATACCCTGCTCATATATAGCCAATTAGATAGTCTACTGTGGCAGACAGAAATTAATCGGACTACATTTATAGGCCTTACATGCATGTGTCTTTATGGTGAAATTTATTATTAATTTCAAATATTTCACCTATATTCACATTCTTCTACCTATGAACATTACTGACCAAAACCAAATTTCTTGACATGAGGATTTTATATACACTGCTCCAATTTTATAAAGCATGGGTCACATACGCAAAAATAATTTTAGTAACTATGTTATACAAGACTTGTCCACAATACGTTATTTAAACACCTCAACGATTAAGTCTATGGGGACCGTTTCAATAGACTCTACTCTAATATAATACTTCCTCCGTTCCAAAATAAGTTATTTATTGGATGTTTTCACACATATTAAAAAGTCACTTTTTACCATTAATTAGCAATTGAATTGATCATTTTAACCTTACTATCTCACATAAACACTCCTAACACATATTCCAACACTATTTACTCTAAGGACAATGTAGGAAAAACATCATTAAGTCATTTTTAAAATCCAAAAAAATCACTTATTTTGGACCACAAAAAAAGGCCAAAAACTAACTTATTTTGGACCGGAGGGAGTACTAGGAAGCAAGGGTCAAATACGCAAAAATTATTTTTAGTAACCACGTTATACAAGACTTGTCCTACAATATGTTATTTAAGTTCTTCAAACATTAAGTCTGTGGGGACCATTTTAATTAGGTTACCGAAAAAAGCAATTTTCGTATGATGTAGATAATTTATCTTGAAAATATTATTAATATTTGCTTTCATTTTGTTAATGAGCTTAAGTTATATACGTCGTTAATATAAAAAAATTTACACTATAAATCACCCAAATGATATGTACGAGTGTTTCTCTATTTACATGCAAAATGGCCTAATGGTAAACAAAAAATCTATATATAACATAAACTCGTTAGTTAAACAATATTTACGAAAACTTACTTAAAGTGAGGAAACTAATATGAAAGAATAAAGATATATCTAAGAAACCTTCTTCCTTGGACTAAGATAAGATCTGTCCGCTTTATTTATACTTTTATTTTGAGGTGATTTATAATTATAATAAAAGTTTATCATGTCTTGGTGGTAATATTAGTAAAGAAGAAGATCACTGGACTATAATTATTTTGATTTAATTTTCTAGACATGTACATTCCGATGGTACATTTTTCTCGATAGAGTTAAAAAAAAAATGCACTATATATGGCTACACAATATAATTTTAATTGTGAATGTAACTTATTCGCTATAACTGCAAGTTGATATATAAGATGTTTAAAAATTCAATGTTCATTGCTGAGAGGGGGATATACTGTCATCTTAGGTTTTTAAAAACATTAATGTAATAAGTATAAATTATTAGCTACGAGTATGACATACTGTTATGATCTATATAAGTGTATTTATTCCATGACTAATTAATTTTCTCAGTAGACTACCAATATTTGTTATAGCAAACTATCAGGCAATAAATAAGTATATGTTGTTAATTAGCTATATATGGAATTGGCTGTAAGAGGCCTATTTCTAGCAATGGAACCTAGCTATTTGATAGACCTTAGTATATTATTGTATTTAAGAATCTTAAATGAACATTGATGAAGCTAAAGCTTTTAGTGCGCAGTTTTGCAACACTATTCCTGTTGCGCCATTCACAAAAGAACCAATTAAGTTTATGGTAGTTTTAGCTAAGAACCAATTTAGAAAGCAATATACAATATACAATTTAATTAGGTGTTACTATCTAAACCAAAATAAAAGATTAGTTATGGGGTTCAACAGACTTCACCTTAAGCAAATAAGGTGGATTTCAACAAGGCCTCAAGGTATCGGACTAACTTATCTTTTTCAACAGGCCTCTCTATAATAATCTTTTCGTTTTTTTTAATTTGTTCCTTATATATCCTTTTGTCTAGCAGGGACAAGGCACTTAAATAGTGGTTCATGCATGATGTCGAGAAAGGAGCAGTTACAAGGCACTTAATATTTTATCTTTTTTGGGATATGTATATGCTTACAATTACAATGCACAATAAAGTATCGGGTAGTATATATGTAATTGACATTTTAGTAATGATAATATTTGTAATATTCGGCTGGAGAAATTATTTTGGTTTTTGGTATTTGTCAAGCATTATTGGTTGATATGAATTTTGAGAGAAATAGGTTCTTACGGGTATGGAAATATATATAATTTTGGTCATTATAATTGTTGAGAAAATAACTTTTAGTGGCGATATAGTTTTGTTAAAAATTTAGTAATTGCAAGGTTAATTTCTTTTGCAGCAGGTTCAGTCGCTACAGAAAATAATGTGTCGCTCATGGTTAAACCTTTTGTCGCCACTTTAGTTGCTACTGAAAGATATTTATAGTGGCGACATAATTTTGCCACTGAACATAAAATAATTTTTGTTGCAATTTTAGTCGCCACTAGAAATTATTTATAGTGGCGACAAATCTTGCAACTGAACACAAATATATTGTGTGGCGACAATTATCGCTGCTAAAGGTAAATATATAGCGGCGACTTGTTCTTTTGGAGCACTTTTTGGTAGCATTTTTAACAGCCTGTTGTGGCAACTTTGTCGCCACAGAAGATGCTCTTTTAGTGGCAACTATATATGTCGCTACAAATGACCTTCAGTTACAGCTTTCTTTGTGGCAATACAAACGTCGCCACTAATAGTATTCAGCAGCGACTTATAGGGCTTTTGTGGCAACCTATGTCGCCGCAATAGGTGTGATTTCTTGTAGTGACTCTTGGTCAAACCTTTCAAATTCCAAGATTTCAACCTTTCAATCCCCCCTCAATGATTTGTTCTCAACCGTAGAACACAACTGACCAAGCTGCGACACCAAAGCCTAGTCCAGCAGCAACAAATTGTCATTCACAGGAATTTCAACAACACGCGGCCTCCCGTCCGGATGGACTGCCGCACTCGTTATCCCATCGTGAAACATGCGAACGTCCTCAGAATCCAAGTCAGAATCAGATGTAGACCCCTCTCCCACCGCCGCCATCTCCGTCGAAGGAGTACTCGAGCCGCCAATATCCACGACCACACGAGATGGTTCCCCCAACTGGACCATATGGGTCGAAGATTTAGTAGTAGGGTGGCATTTCCCCCTCGATCCTCACGAGCCCGAGCCTCAGTTTCTCCTGGCCTGTCGTTCGGAGTGTGCGCCGCGTTCGCACCCTCGCTCGCCCTAGAAGAAGGGGAATCCACATTTATCACAATAGGAGGAACGGGTTGAACCGCCATTAATGGAGTCGGAGGGGAAATAATCATGCGCCTGATCAAGGGTCTTTCTTCCTCGTCGCACGAAGAGGAACCATCTCGAGGGCGAACGGTCCCCGATGGATCTTCGTCACGAAATAAAGGTCGAGAAGGGGACGGCGCCGCGAAAGACTCAACTGATGCAGCCTTTTCACCCGGCATGGCACCGGCGCAGCGGGGAACCTAGCAATCGCACCAGGCCGCCGAAACGCCAATTGAGGGGCTCTGCCTCGGTACACTCTCCCTGCAACAAAGGACAAGGTCAGCCCAATGATTTATTAGGCTCGAAACAAGCCATATACGGATAGTATAAACCTCTTACCCACAACTGGCCCCCGGCCATATTCTCCCAAAAGGTTATCCACGAGTGGACTCCCTCAGTGTGCGGAACCACGGCTTCGAGCCATCCGCGAAGTCCGGCAAACAAAGTCAGAGGCGGCCTCTCGGCTGCAGAAACAATACCGAAAACAATGATAACCTAAGCATAAAAAGAGGAAGGGAATAAAATTTACCACTCAAAGGGATAACTCAAGTTTGTAATTCCAAGTCTCCGGGAATCCTAGAGAAGGTGCCACCAGGTGCTCGGTCCGAATATGGAAGAACTGCTCGAAAGGTCGAGGTTCGAGCTCGTCGTCTAAAGTAGCCATCAACCCCTTCGAACCACGTGGGCTCATCCGAAGCATGCTTCCCTGCACCCGCTGAGGAGCGTACAGAGCAAGTATATGCTGAAGTGTGACAGTCCTTCCGGCCAGCTCCACAAACTTTAAAAAAATTGCCAGAAGCTTATATAGAGACGGGGTAAGCTGCCCCGGGCACACATTGTAATATCGACAGAAGTCAACCACCAAATTGGGGAGCGCGACCCTGAACCCCAGCCTAAGAGGGTACGCATAAAAATCGCAGTACCCGACGTGGTCGGTGTGGACCCTCTCCTCTGGCCGGGCGAGGACAATGTCACCATGAGAAGGCACGAACCCCTACTCCCGTAGTTGGGCCATACCCACCTCCCCCATCAATGGGGCCTCATCCAGCGGGTCAACCCCACCGTCGGCGGTGAAATCCACCGCCGGGCTTCCAGTTACGGGAAGTATTTCATCTACCGACGGAACTCTCTCAGCTTCATTCTGCCCATCCTCTCCCAGTACCGGAGAAAGGCCTTCAATCACCGGAGGACTAACCGGCACCACCATCGGAAGAATTTCACGGGAGAAAAACTGGCCATCGATCAGTTGCCTGAAGAATGGAGTAGGGTGTTGGGATTGACCAAGAACGGGGAAAAATTCATTGCAAAGAGGAAAGGACCCTAAAGCTCACAAGAAATAAGAGCTCCAAAATCTCACGAGTAAACTAGAGAATGCCAAGAATCAAGTGCCCCAAACCGTCTTATAGGCAACACAATCAATGTTCAGGAAAACCAACGGGTGCCATTAACTGCATATCCAACCGTCAAAAACGGTTCGATTCTGCCGAAACGGGCGTCGCTACAATCGACGTCATAAACTACTCGCTCTATCACGATCGCCATCCAGCTCATTACAGAAAAACGAATAACTTACCACCGAGGGCGGGATAAATCCTACACCATCGAAACTTCGTATGGGCTACACGAATCATGTTCACATTGTGGCGTACCGATTATTTCCCTTCGCCAGCAATACTCGTGTACGAAATATCGGACTCTCACCACGTGAGGAGACGAGGGGAGGGGTGCATGATCTCGACACAAGCAGTTGTCGTCCCCTCTTCACCCGAAAAACGCCCATTCCGCAATCGCTGAAATCCGCTCATCAAGCTCGACTTCGAGGCGATTATGATAAGCGGAGGGACTAACTGTATGGGTCATAATCCGATTCTACAATAGTCGACAAGGTTAATTGCTCCTCTCGGCTAATGCAAGCGTAGCAAGTGCCATAATCATTCCTAATAAAGAAGACCTTTTCGCATCCACTTAAAATGGTTACTAAGGTTATGACCTACGGGATATATCTCAAATAATCCTCTAACGTGGGCCCAGCCATCAAGGGTCAACTTATACAATTCACATCTATAAATACCAGAAGAAGGAGCAGAAAGGGGGTTCCACTCTCTCCTATGAGGGGCTCTAGAAATACAGAGTAAAATACAGAGTGAGAACCCAAGAGAAAAGACAGAAGAAGGATAGATCGAATTAAACATGATTGTAAAGCTCTGAACCTCCCCATGGGGAGGCAAACTACTCTATTATCATGAATAAAGATTATCTATGTCTTCTGTTGTTAATATGAATATTTTTCATTATCTTTTCCTTTACTAGATTCTTGATAAGTTATGACTTGCTATGATTGGCCCTCAACTTATATCGATTGGTTTGAATTCATAAAATGATCAATGACATTTTGAGTCAAACAATTGTATTTTTGTCCGATTAATATTCATTAAACCTAACCGAGGCTATTTTTAAGAATTTTTTCTATTTGGACCAAAAAAATCAATAGTGACATGAACGTGTCCTATTTCTGCTATTAATTCGCCCCTCATATGTTGTGATTCGCGACATTCTCTACGCGATTGTGGTTTGCACCAGAATAATTATTTCAACCTCATAAACAGTGATGCTCAAAATATATATTGGAATGCAAATACACAAAATGAAAGGCGGAATCTACATTTTTACTTGCTTTTATTTCATCTCATTATAATTATATATTGCCTTTAGTTCTTATCTATTACATGCTAGCTTGTTGATAGTGATCGTACATGTATCACCCCCTCACTAGGAACAGTAAGTGTATATATTAATCTAGTGCCAAAAAATGCCGTGCTCATATATATCCGATTAGATAGTCTACTGTGGCAGACAGAAATTAATCGGACTACATTTATAGGCCTTACATGCATGTGTCTTTATGGTGAAATTTATTATTAATTCCAAATATTTCACCTATATTCACATTCTTCTACCTATGAACATTACTGACCAAAACCAAATTTCTTGTCATGAGGATTTTATATACACTGCTCCAATTTTAGAAAGCATGGGTCACATACGTAAAAATATTTTTAGTAACCATGTTATACAAGACTTGTCCACAATACGTTATTTAAACACCTCAAAGATAAGATCTGTCCCCTTTATTTATACTTTTATTTTGAGGTGATTTATAATTATAATAAAAGTTTATCATGTCTTGGTGGTAATATTAGTAAAGAAGAAGATCACTGAACTATAATTATTTTGATTTAATTTTCTAGACATGTACATTTCGATGGTACATTTTTCTCGATAGAGTTAAAAAAAAATGCACTATGGCTACACAATATAATTTTAATTGTGAATGTAACCTATTCGCTATAACTGAAAGTTGATATATAAGATTTTTAGAAATTCAATGTTCATTGCTGAGAGGGGGATATACTGTCATCTTAGGTTTTTAAAAACATTAATGTAATAAGTATAAATTATTAGCTACGAGTATGACATACTGTTATGATCTATATAACTGTATTTATTCCATGACTAATTAATTTTCTCAGTAGACTACCAATATTTGTTATAGCAAACTATCAGGCAATAAATAAGTATATGTTGTTAATTAGCTATATATGGAATTGGCTGTAAGAGGCCTATTTCTAGCAATGGAACCTAGCTATTTGATAGACCTCAGTATATTAAAATTTTATGGTCTGCTCGTGACTAGGTTTCCTTTCACAGGAAAAGAGTAAAAGGAAAATAAAGGATATGTGATTTTTTGCAAGTGAAGGAGTGATAGAGATGTGTAGATTTTGGTTTAATGGAAGGATGGGGTAAAGACCGATATAATTTTAGATTTGTTAGTAAAATAAATAATAAAATACACGTACTGGTATTAATTGGGTGTCAAGTTTTTTGGAAGATAAGATTTTTCTTAGAAAAAATGTTTTCCCAAAAATATACCGTTAAATATGCATATGTTTGTTAAATTAATTTAATTTAGAATTACTTTCTTACCAATGCAAATACACTCGGAGATGGTAATAGTAGTGAAGAATGAAATAAAATTGAAGCCTCTACAAAGCAATGAAACACAAATTTTGAATTTGCATCACTACTAAAAAAACAACGTTTAGCGACGACCGCATTTCGTCGCTAAATAAAGGTTTTCCGTCGCTATAGTCGTTTAGCGACGGAATAGCGACAGATTCAAGTTTGTCCCTAAAATCCTCGTTGCTAGGCTTATAGCAACGAAAAAATCAATCCGTCGCAGAATTAGCGACGGAATAGCGACGACGTATATTTGTAGCAAAGTTTAGCGAGGGAAATTTCCGTCGCTATTGAGCTTGTTTCTGTCGCTATTTTGAAACTTTCATCGCTACAATACATAATAAAATTTTTCGTTTGTTCTTATAGCAACGAAATTGTCCGTCGCTAGCCGTGTTATAACTAATTGTCCCTGTTTTTTGCAACAAAAATCTTTTGTCGCCAATTCGTCGCAAGATTTAATTTTACGCGATAATTTTAGCTACGAAACGTATCCGTCACTGATTTTTTTTATATTGCTCATTTTTAAAATTTTTTTATTTATTATTTTAAATGTACCCTGTTCAAACATATTACATAAACTATTAAATACACTTAATAAAAAGTCACTAATATTAATATAAATTCGACAAGGTCCAAAATATATAGCATAATGCATATAACAGTTTCATTAAGTACAAAAAAATCACAAGGACCAACAATAATGTCCAAACAAAGTTAGCTAACTACGCTGGGCTGGAGAGTTACGGTCATCATTAGAACCCAATGCATGAACCACATCAATGTTAGCAGCAGTGGAAGATGTTGGAACTGTATGTGCCATATCAGTATATGGTTGATGTGCGGGTAAGGAAACTAATTCACGTACCCACTCAATGATTACATGAAATATATGATCTGTCAGTGCAGGAATCAATCACATCACTAACTCATCCAGATTCCATGATCGGTGTTGATTGAGAATTTGGAGTTGTTGTTGACGATGTAGCATCAATTAAAAGAGAGCCATGAAGATTTGGCCCGTAGTAGCATTTTTCTTGAGATCCAAGACCATATACTATTCTTTTCTTTTCTCCTCTCGCGGCTTGATAATATGCTTTACACCGATCAATATCAAATTGAGTTTGCGTTTGTTGTTAATAATATCTCCTGATATTTTACCTGTAGAATAATTAATAAGAACATTCAATTTACAAAATGAAAAATATTTATGAAAGTAAAGTCAATAAAAAAGTTATCTTACATGTATGATTCAGGATTTCTCAGCAACAAAAGATTTTCTATCATTACCATGTATATGGACGTGCAAATGCAACTCATTTGGCGTTGGATCTCGACCCTTTTTAACAGCCAATACAACAATTATTCAATTAAGAAGATAGAGAAACAAAGAAATATAGCTAAAATCAGAGCTAAAATCAGTAGCCAGCCAGCTGATTTCAACTAACTGAACATAAAAAAAACACAACCATGGAAAGACAGGTGCATGGCATAGGTTCTTCAAAATAAAAATAAACATGCTTTCTAGTGTTCTCTAAATGTTACGTTCAAGCACTGCAGTAAAGAAAACATTATTTTTCTATGTTCTAAGTGTAAAGACAGCAACGAATACATCTACAAACGGAATATAGCAATTACCTCAGGTGGCAAGGATGGCATAATATCCATCCAAAACACTAATATAAACCAGACAATGGCTTGCTCGCCATTACTGTAATTACATACACAATATAAACTAGGCAACGGATCCATCTACAAACACAATATCCTCAAGTGGCTTACTAGCAAAACTACTAAGTGTAATTGCAGACAATGGTTGCTCGCCATTACAGTTAACCATTTCTTTGACAAGAGATAAATCAATATAAACTAGCCGAGACCCGATATGCGGGTTTACACATTTGACCAGAGCAAATAACAAAACACTGTAATCAGCAATTAATTTTCATGTAACCAGGAGCGTGCATAGGCACTTTTAGGAAAGCATTCATGATATCATACGCACAAGTGAACATGCACACAATACAAATCCAGGAAAAAATTATAAAGACACTTACAAGTCTCTTGCGATGCTCCCCAACACTCTGATAGAGCCACCTGTATGAGTCCCAGTGGCAATTTCGCTCCGACCACAATGATTTCTTGCATTTACTTCTGACCTTTCGACACACTTAGGATCCTTCCAAAGTCTCGACCAACTTTCCCACACATTATTTGGAATAGTGTCCGATTGCACCATATTTGCTTTTAGTTTGCTCATAAAGTTAATGTATCTTCTGGCTGCCCTACGCTCCCATTGGATATGCACCGCACTATCAATTGAAGAATCCCAATAGAAAACCTTCTGAAATAATTTTATAACATAATAACATTAATAAACTATATATAAAATTTAATATACTTTAAAATCTAATTGTGACGGATTATACCTTGAATTCTCCAAAATAAAATTGTTTTATCTCATTTTAGACATTTTTCTAGTTGAATCCATTAGGATCAAGTTCATTCTTGAAAGACTTCGTTATAAACTCAGAGCATTTATATGATGGCTCTAACCTGAACAAATTAGAAGACATTATTTAAAGGAATACCATATATCAATAACAATATACCAAAAGTAATAGTACAAGTATGGACTAACCCTGTAGGAGAAAGAGTAACAAGCATCTGCGGTCGGCGGGTACTGCTACACTCAGTTTCGCCTATTATGTTGCTTTGAGAAGATGTACCCTCACTTACTGTATTGTTCTGTTTAGGGGTATTTGGAGATGGTTCCAAATCAATAGTTGGGGCACTACCATGACCAGCTGTTTGAATAGGTGGCGTACTACTAGGACCTAATATTTGAACTTGATTGATGTGATCCGGTCCACCTGAGGAACTCGTTCTACCTTGTTGAGGATTGATTGTGGAAATGGAAACAATAGGCATATTTTCACGAGTAGAAAAATTACCCCTAACTGAAGATTTACCTACACGGCCTACGCTACCCCGACCTCTACCTCAAGGCATATTTCCAATTGCTCCTTTTCTTGGCTTGCAGTGGATCAATCTCATAATCTCATAATCAAGATAATAAAAAAAGGGGGGAAATTCTGATTTAGACTCTAATGATAAATCCAATTTTAAATCAATAAAAGTTGAATCATCCAAATCCCTTTCTCAACAGAATTGCAACTACTATCCACCAGAGGAAATTTCTACTTACTACAAATATAGAGCTACTATAGAGCTATTTTTTCCTTGCGTATCTGTAATATGAATAATCAGTGAAAATAATAGGTTCCAAACATCACAGAGAAAGGAACACATTAATAGGTTCCAAACATCACAGAGAAAAGAACTCACTGGACCAATTACATGCAACAGGCAAAAGATTATACACTACAGACAACAACTAAGATTATAACAACAGGTTACAGGCAAAAGATTATACACTACAGAAAGCAATACAAGCAAAAGATGTCACCTTAGTGCTGTAGAATATTGTTGCTGATACTGGAATGAGCGTAATGGAATATGTTGTTTCAACTGAAGAAAGTGCAGCAGTGTATTGAAGCAAAGAAGAAAGCTGAATCTGAAAGGGAGTTGGAAGCTAAGAGATCATATGATTACAAGGTACACTCAATAAAAGAATCCAATATTGAAGCAACACAAAGCATAAAAATACATGCTACAATTGTGGTATTTGATTCACAACACAATGTAAGCTAGAAGAGTACTATACCATTTAGATTACTACAAACGTGGTATTACTACAAACGTGGTATTCAATTCAATAGTCTACTGTGGCAGACAGAAATTAATCGGACTACATTTATAGGCCTTACATGCATGTGTCTTTATGGTGAAATTTATTATTAATTCCAAATATTTCACCTATATTCACATTCTTCTACCTTTGAACATTACTGACCAAAACCAAATTTCTTGTCATGAGGATTTTATATACACTGCTCCAATTTTAGAAAGCATGGGTCACATACGTAAAAATATTTTTAGTAACCATGTTATACAAGACTTGTCCACAATACGTTATTTAAACACCTCAAAGATAAGATCTGTCCGCTTTATTTATACTTTTATTTTGAGGTGATTTATAATTATAATAAAAGTTTATCATGTCTTGGTGGTAATATTAGTAAAGAAGAAGATCACTGGACTATAATTATTTTGATTTAATTTTCTAGACATGTACATTCCGATGGTACATTTTTCTCGATAGAGTTAAAAAAAAAAATGCACTATATATGGCTACACAATATAATTTTAATTGTGAATGTAACTTATTCGCTATAACTGCAAGTTGATATATAAGATGTTTAAAAATTCAATGTTCATTGCTGAGAGGGGGATATACTGTCATCTTAGGTTTTTAAAAACATTAATGTAATAAGTATAAATTATTAGCTACGAGTATGACATACTGTTATGATCTATATAAGTGTATTTATTCCATGACTAATTAATTTTCTCAGTAGACTACCAATATTTGTTATAGCAAACTATCAGGCAATAAATAAGTATATGTTGTTAATTAGCTATATATGGAATTGGCTGTAAGAGGCCTATTTCTAGCAATGGAACCTAGCTATTTGATAGACCTCAGTATATTAAAATTTTATGGTCTGCTCGTGACTAGGTTTCCTTTCACAGGAAAAGAGTAAAAGGAAAATAAAGGATATGTGATTTTTTGCAAGTGAAGGAGTGATAGAGATGTGTAGATTTTGGTTTAATGGAAGGATGGGGTGGCATAGAATAAATTACAAGGAACCAAATTGCAAAGACCGATATAATTTTAGATTGTTAGTAAAATAAATAATAAAATACACGCACTGGTTTTAATTGGGTGTCAAGTTTTTTGGAAGATAAGATTTTTCTTACAAAAAATGTTTTCCCAAAAATATACCGTTAAATATGCATCTGTTTGTTCAATTAATTTAATTTAGAATTACTTTCTTACCAATGCAAATATACTCGGAGATGGAAATAGTAGTGAAGAATGAAATAAAATTGAAGCCTCTACAAAGCAATGAAACACAAATTTTGAATTTGTGTTATCGTGGGTTGCATGTTTCAGATGTTCCTTTTGTAAGATTTCAATTTTGAACGTGATGAATAGTTTTGTTAATATTGGAGATGGCATGCCCCAACGAAAACTGTGCCTATATTTGGCAATGTAGCACAAATAAATTTCTTGGTTGGGTATGATCTTGACAAAATGATTGTTTATTTTGAACCTACAAATTGCGCCAAATTATGACAATTAAGGTTTTATTTGTATCATGTCGATGTTTGGTATCTAAAGTATGTTATTTGAGCTTCAAATATATTGAATTCTTCTTTTTTTAGTATTTGTTTTGTTGAGCATCATTTTGTGGTTCTTTTGATTTTCCAACTGGATATATGTTAGAAGATTATTACAAGTGTTGTGATTTGAATTACCAGGAAAGTTCGTACTAGTTCTAGAAAAGCGTTTTTAATGTCGTGGAGGCTGTAAAATTTGAGGAGAATTTTAGGTGTGTCTACAGTAAGAAATTGACCATCAAATTAATTACTGTTATTAATTACTACAGTAAGATTGACCATCAAATTAATACTACTAGTAGTTACTGTTGTACTACAATAAGAATTTGACCATCAAATTAATTACTGTTATTAATTACTACAGTAAGATTGACCATCAAATTAATGTTGGATAAGAAAAGAATTATAAGGAGAAAGTAAACAAAAAAATGGAGCAAAAAGAGATGAAAAGCTACTGTAATTCTTATATTTCTGATGCAACGAAGTGTAAAAGAACTGCCTATAAATAGGCTTACAAAGAAACTGAAAATACTAAAATCTAGCTCCACTAATCCACTTATCCACTAAAGCTAATCAATATCTAAACTTGCTTAAACAAAGGAAATCAACTAACAAACTCCTAAAGACTTGGTCAAACATTTTTGAATCACTTTTCAACACTCTCCCTTGATTCAAAAGTGCAAACTCCAAGTTGACCTCTCGAAGAACTCGTGCTTTGCTTGCGGAAGTGACTTTGTGAAGATGTCTGCCGCTTGCTCATTCGTACCACAAGTCTTCAAAGTAATTTCTCCGGTAGAAACAAGACTCCGAATATAGTGATAGCGAATATCGATGTGCTTTGTTCTGCTATGAAATGCTAGCTTTTTCGACATCGCAATAGCAGACCTGTTGTTACAGAATATTTCAGTTGCATCAGCTTGTTTTTGATCAAAATCTGCAACAAGTCTCCTTAACCAAACTGCTTGACAAGCTACCGAAGTTGCTGCAATATATTCAGCCTCTGAAGTTGATAATGCCACCACTTCTTGCTTCTTTGAACTCCATGAAATTGCTCCAGATCCGAGATTAAACAAGAAACTAGACGTGCTCTTTCTATCATCAATTTTACCTGCCCAATCGCTATCAGTAAAGCCAGTTAATGTGAAATTTGTTACCTTAGAATACCAAATTCCATGATCTATTGTCCCTGCGATATATCTCAGTATTCTCTTTGCAGCTCCAAGGTGAAGTTTGCTTGGACTATGCATAAATCTTGACACTACTCCAACAGAGAAAGCAATATCTGGCCTCGTATGAGACAAATAATTTAAACAACCAACAAAACTTCTAAAATAAGTTGTATTTGCCATTTCAGTACCATCATCAAGACACAACTTCTCATTAATATTCATTGGCGTAGCAGCAACTTTACAATTCACCATATTAAACCTTTTCAAAAGACCTGTTGCATATTTTCTTTGTGAAAGAAATATGCCATCAATTCCTTGTTTCACCTCAAGACCAAGAAAATAATGCAGTAGACCTAAATCAGACATCTCAAAATTCTTCATCATGCTATCTTTAAATTCAGCCACAATAGACTCATGTGAACCCATATATATATTATATCATCAACGTAAAGACATACCACAAAAAAATTATTTTTACCTTCTCGTTTGATATAAAGAGTAGGCTCATTATTGCTCCTTTCGAAACCACTCTTCTGAAAATAAGAATCAATATTGAAGTACCATGCCCGCGGCGCTTGCTTTAAGCCATAAAGTGCCTTTTTTAACCTGTAAACCTTATCTTCTTTGCCGTTAACTACAAACCCTTCAGGTTGTGAGACATAAACTTCTTCTTCCAAATCACCATTTAAAAAAGGCAGATTTAACATCAAATTGGTACACTGGCCAATTTAATATTGCAGCCAAAGCTAAGAAACTTCTAACAGTTTCAAAGCGGGCAACAGGAAAAAAGGTTTCATCAAAGTCGATACCTTGTTGTTGGGAATAGCCCTTTGCGACAAGCCTTGCCTTGTGTTTTTGAATGCTTCCATCTGCATGATACTTGGTTCTAAACACCCATTTGAGCCCAATAGCTTTCTTTCCTTCTGGCAAATTAACCAAGTCCCAAGTCTGACTTTTTTGAATAGCTAAGAGCTCCTCTGTCACGACCCCAAATCCGGTCGTGATGGCGCCTAGAACACTGCTAGGCCAGCCTGACCAATTAACAACAATCACGGAGCTACAAGCTCACTTTATCCAATTTAAACATAACAGAATAATTCAACCGTGATAGATATATTAAAAATAGGGAACCAAGTCCCAACACGTGCCAACTCCCATAGACCGAAGGGTCAAGAGTCAAGAGCCTCTAAAAGAACATAAGTGTAATAATGGTTTACAAGATACCAAGTGCGGAAAGAAATAGCAATACAAAATCGAAAGACATTAAGAAGGAATATCGGGTCATGTGGACTCTGCAGCTACCTCGAATATCCTACAGAAAGTCGCCTCGAACAACTACCAGATTACTGCTGAGAGGTACCTGGATCCGCACACAAGGTGCAGGGAGTAAAATAAGTACTGCCAGACTCAGTGGTAATAAACAGGGGTAAGACAGCGCAGATAAGAAATCCGCAATAAATCACAATGTAAAGCTGTACTCGAATGCCCTGTCACAACAATCATTATCAACTATACTTGTATCAACAAATATCAATAAACAGCATAACGGCTATCAGATGTAGCTAAATGCAATGCAATGCATGATATGACCGCTACGGCGCGTAGCCCGATCCAATTTGGGTACCCGTGCTCACTGTGGGGGTTCAGACTCCGGAGGGGCTCCTACAACCCAATCACAATATTACAGCGGTGTGCAGTCCGATCCAACATATATACCGCTGCGGCGCGCATCCCGATCCACTACCAGTCAGCTAATATGCAAATACAGCCTCGCAGGCTCAAAAGTAGTTTTGGAAACTTTTTTATCATTTTTCAGTTGGAAAACAGTAATATCAAGTTCTAGAGATTGAAAATAGCATGATAACAGAAATAGCTACGGACTGGTAGTAAACTAGCGTGTCAATATCACCAGACAATAATAACGATCCTCGCGAGATCCAATAACTAGCTCACAGCCCACAAGTATACTCAACCGTCCAAGAAGGAGGTTCAACGGCTCAAGGGTAGCCAATATCACAATATAGTATGCAACTATCCGAGAAGGAGGTTCGACGGCTCTAGAATAGCCAATATCATAACACAGTATCAACGGGTCGGACTAAGCCATAGTCCCCAAATCACAATCGACCCCGCACTCACAAGGGAGTACGTGTCTCGCTGCTATACATCATCACAAAGTGGTATACCGGGGTTTCGAACCCGCTGGTCATCACCCACATCTATTACTCACCTCAATACAACGCGACGACTACTCCGCAATGCCCTTGCCACGAGAATCAAGTTTCGCACGCGTAGAATCTGATCAAATATAGTAGAAACACAACAAATTAGGTCAATGGGATGACATCCAATCAACACAACTCGATTTACACCAAAAATGGCAAAGTTGACAAAACCCGACTTTCCGTACGCTTCTCAAAAAATCACGAAAGTCACATATTCGGAACCCTCATCTCGATACGAGTCTAAGCATATAAGATTTACCAAATTCGGACTCCATTTGCCCATTCAAAACCTTGATTTTCTAAAGTTCAAGCCTAGGGCTAAATCCTCCATAAATTACCTCAAATTCCTCCATTTTAATGATATAATTGCATAATATTATCAATACTAATCATAGTTTAAGTCCATAGTTGATTACCTGATGATTTCCCTTGAGTTTCTCTTCAAAATCGCCAAAATCGCCTCTAAAGCCGAGACCCAAATGTGTGAAATGTTTCTGAAATTTTCTAACTTCTGATACAATTAATCTTCTGCGATTTTCGCTTCTGCGAATCATTTCCGCCCCTGCGGAACCGCTTCTGCGGCCAATTGGTCGCTTCTGCGAACCCAGGCCTATTTGGCCATTTCCGCACCTGCGATCCACGGACCGCTCCTGCGCGTCCGCTTCGGCGGAAATTCTCCCGCTCCTGCGGGATTTCCCGCTTCTGCGACTAGGAGTCCGCCTCTGCGGACTCGCCTAAGCGGCTACCCTTCCGCTTCTGCGATCCCTCACCTCATGGCCCTGGGCCGCTTCTGAGGCTCACCTTCCGCACCAGCGGTGCCGCCCCTACGGGCCCAGCTCCGCTTCCGCGATCAACAGCGCTTCTGCGCCCCCACGTCCGCTCCTGCGGACTCACTCCTACGCCCCCATTTCCGCAGGAGCGAAAACAACAGAACCAGAGTCAAAACCTGCAATTTTCCACATTTTCTCCCGTTTAGCCATCCGAAAACACCCCGAGGCCCCCGGGACCTCATCCAAACACGCCAACACATCCTAATACCTTATTATAACTTGTCCCAATCCTCAAAACACGTCTAACAACATCAAAATCCATAATTCACATCGAATTCAAGCCTAAATTCCTTAAAACTTTCCGAATTACACATTCAATCAAAAACCCGACCAAACGCCGTCCGAATGACCTGAAAATTTGCGGACATATCCAAAATCACATAACGAAGCTAAAAAAATTGCCAGAATTCCATTCCGGCCCCCGGATCAAAATCTCACCTACCGTTCGGACTTCGCCTAAACTCAACCTTAGCCAATTCAAGCCTATTTCTACACCGGACCTCCAAATTCAATTCCGATCGATCCCCTAAGTCACAAATCACCTCCCGGAACTAAGAAAATCATTAGAATCCGATTTCGAGCCCTCTAACTAAATAGTCAACTCCGGGTTGACTTTCCTTATTCAAGTTTCCTTCAAAAAGGCTATATGCCTCCTTTTCAATCCAATTCACTCCTAACTCACCCGATAGACTCTAACACTGACATGAAAGCATAAAACATGTAACTACAACATAACGGGATGATAATTCCCGTGACGACGGGCCGGGTCGTCACATTCTCCCCCTTTTAAGCAAACGCTCGTCCTCGAGCGGGTCAAGAAACATACCTGAAGTCTCAAACAAGTGGGGATATCTGCTGCGCATCTCCCTCTCGGTCTCCCAAGTGGCCTCCTCCACGGGTCGACCTCTCCACTGAACCTTAACTGATGCAATGTCCTTGGACCTCAATTTTCTCACATGACAACCCAAAATAGCAATAGGCTCCACATCATAGGATAGATCACCATCAAATTGAATGGTACTGAAGTCTAATACATGAGACGGATCCCCAATGTATTTCCGGAGCATAGACACATGAAATACTGGATGAACGCTAGACAAGCTGGGTGGCAAGGCCAACTCACATGCCACCTCTCCAACTCTCTTGAGTGTCTCAAAAGGACCAATATACCTGGGACTCAACTTCCCCTTCTTCCCGAACCTCATGACACCCTTCCTAGGCGAAACCTTCAACAATACCCTGTCACCCATGAAAGACAACTCTCGAACTCTACGGTCTGCATAACTCTTTTGGCGAGACTGTGCTGTGCGAAGCCTCTCCTGGATCAACTTTGCTCTATCCAGAGCATCCTGAACTAACTCAGTCCCTATCAATCTATCCTCACCAGGCTCAAACCATCCCATGGGGGATCTACACCGTCTGCCATACAATGCCTCGTACGGGGCCATCCTGAATACTCGACTGATAACTGTTGTTGTAGGCAAACTCAGCAAGTGGTAAGAACTCATCCCACGAACCACCAAAGTCAATCACACATGCTCGCAACATATCCTCCGGAATCTGAATAGTGCGCTCAGACTTCCCGTCTGTCTGGGGGTGAAATGCGGTGCTCAACTCAACCCGCGTACCCATCTCTCGCTGAGATGCTCTCCAAAACTGAGATGTAAATTGGGTACCCCTGCCGGATATGATAGACACTTGGACCCCATGCAACCGGACAATCTCTCGAATAAAGATCGCTGCCAACCGCTCCGATGAGTAGGTAGTACTAACTGGAATGAAGTGAGCTGACTTGGTCAGTCTATCCAGAATCACCCATACAGAATCAAACTTTCTCGCCGTCCGAGGGAGTGCAGTAACAAAGTCCATAGTGATCCTCTCCCATTTCCACTCAGGACTATCAATGTGCTGAAATACACCACCGGGCCTCTGATGCTCGTACTTAACCTGCTGACAGTTGAGGCACCGTGCTACATGTCCGACAATGTCCATTTTCATCTTTCTCCACCAATAGTGCTATTTCAAATCTTGATACATCTTCGCGGCTCCTGGATGGATTGAATAGCGCGAGCTATGGGCCTCTTCCAGAATCAACTCACGAAGGCCATCAACATTGGGCACACATATCCGGCCCCGCATCCTCAATACGCCGTCACTATCAATGGTGACATCTCTAGCATCATCATGCTGAACTCTGTCCCTAAGGACAGCCAAATGTGGATCATCATACCGGCGCTCACGAATACGATCATATAGAGATGACCGAGATACAACACAAGCCAATACCCGGCTGGGTTCCGAAATATCTAACCTCACTAGCCGATTGGCTAGCACCCGAACATCATAAGCAAATGGCCTCTCCTCGGCTGGAATATATGCCAAGCTCCCCATACTGACCGCCTTCCGGCTCAAAGCATCGGCCACCACATTGGCCTTCCCCGGATGATATAGAATAGTAATGTCATAATCCTTAAGCAACTCAAGCCATCTCCATTGTCTCAAATTAAGATCCTTCTGTTTGAACAAGTGCTGGAGACTACGATGGACAGTATACACCTCACAGGACACGCCGTACAAATAATGCCTCTAAATCTTCAAGGCATGAACTATGGCAGCTAGTTCCAAATCATGAACAGGATAGTTCTTCTCATGTGGCTTCAACTGACGAGAAGCATATATAATAACTCTACCCTCCTGCATCAACACATATCCGATCCCAACTCTTGAAGCAACATAATACACCATGTAAGAACCCGAAGCTATTGGTAGTACCAACACTGGAGCCGTGGTCAAAGCTGTCTTGAGCTTCCGAAAGCTCTCCTCGCACTCATCCGACCACACAAATGGAGCACCCTTCTGGGTCAATTTAGTCAATGAAGAAGCAATGGATGAAAATCCCTAAACAAACCGGCGATAATATCCCGCCAAGCCAAGAAAACTCCTAATCTCTGTAGCTGAGGACGGTCTAGGCCAACTCTGCACCGCCTCTATCATCTTTGGATCAACATGGATACCATCACGAGACACCACATGTCCCATAAATGCCACGGATTCGAGCCAAAACTCGCACTTGGAGAATTTAGCATATAGCTTCTCCTCCCTCAATCTCTGCAACACAATACTCAAATGCTGAGCATGCTCCTCCTGACTACGGGAGTAGACTAGAATGTCGTCAATGAACACAATCACAAATGAATCCAAATAGGGCCTAAACATACTGTTCATCATATGCATAAATGCTGCTGGGGCGTTGGTCAGCCCAAAAGACATCACAAGAAACTCATAATGACCATATCCGGTCCTGAATGCAGTCTTCATAATATCCGAGTCCCTGATCTTCAGCTGATGATAGCCTGAACGAAGATCGATCTTAGAAAACACCCTCGCACCCTGTAACTGATCAAAGAAATCATCTATGCACGGTACAGGGTACTTGCTCTTCACTGTCACTTTGTTCAATTGCCTATAATCAATACACATCCGCATGGAACCATCTTTCTTTTTAACAAAAAACACCGGCGCACCCCATGGTGACACACTAGGGCGAATGAAACCCTTATCCAGAAGCTCTTGAAGCTGCTCTTTTAGTTCTTTCAACTCAGCCGGTGCCATCCGATAAGGATGAATGGATATGGGCTGAGAGCCCAGTACCAAGTCAATGCCAAAATCAATATCCTTGTCCGGCGGCATGCCCGGCAGGTCTGAGGGAAACACATCTGGAAAATCCCTCACAACAGGTACAAAATCAATGCTAGGAGACTCAGCTCCCACATCTCTCACGAAGGCTAAGTACGACAAACACCCTTTTCAACCATTTTCTGAGCCTTTAAGAACGAAATGACACAGCTAGGGACGAAATCAATCGAACCCTGCCACTCAATTTGAGAAATTCCAGGAATGGCCAACGTAACTATCTTAGCATGACAGTCCAATATAGCATGGTACGGAGACAACCAGTCCATACCCAATATAACATCAAAGTCCACCATCCCCAACAATAACAAATCGGCCTGGGTCTCCAGACCCCCAATAGATATAACACAGGATCTATAGACATGATCCACAACAATCATATCACCCACGGGGGTGGATACATGAACAGGTAAGTCAAGACTACCACGAGTCGCACTCAAATGATGTGCAAAATAAGAGGACACGTATGAATATGTGGACCCTGGATCAAATAGAACAAAGGCATGTCTGTGACAGACAGAAATGATACCTGTAATCACTGCATCGGAGGCAACCACATTACGCCTGTCAGGGAGTGCATAGAATCATGCCTGGCCTCCACCAGATCTCTCCTCGCCTCTGGGGCGACCACGAGAAGACTGACCTCCACCTCTACTAGCCTGAGATGGTGCTGAAGAGGAGGGCTGATCCCTCTGCTGAGTCCTGTCCCTACGGAGTCGAGGGCACTGTCTCCTCATGTGGCCAAACTCACCACACTCATAACATGCACCTGGTGCTGGAGAAGGGGACTGGAGGGAACCCCTCGCCGCAGAAGAACCCTAGGCTGAAGAAGTAGGTGCTGCACTCTAGGCCGGGAGGGCACTAAGTGATGATTGACCCTGCTGAAACCCCTGTCGACCACGACCATAAGAACCTCCGCTCTGCTCAGGGCGGCCTGAATGAGAAAGTCTAGATGAGCGACCTCTGCTCTGCTGGAAATGACCTCTAGATGGAGCACCACTGAAACTACCAGAACCACGAGGCCTTTTGGCCTCCCGCTCCTCTCTCTCTCAGCGACGATCCGCCTCAATGGAGCGTGCCATATCAACAACCTGCTCAAAAGATGATGACAGAACTCGCTCTCTAGTCATAAGAATGCGGATAGAGTAGTTGACGCCATCAATGAACCTTCTGATCCTCTCCCTATCAGTAGGGATCATCCATGTGGCATGCCTAGCCAACTGCGTGAATCTAAGCTCATACTGGGTCACACACATGTCGCCCTAAACCAACCACTCGAACTGGCGACGTAGCTCCTCGCGACGAGACTGAGGTACATACTTCTCTAGAAAGAGAGTAGAGAACAGCTGCCATGTGAGAGGTGCTTCTCCTGTAGGCCTACGCCTCTCAAACTCTTCCCACCAATCAAATGCGGGACCAGTGAACCGAAAGGTAGTAAATGAAACTCCGCTGGACTCAAGAATACCAGCCGTCCGCAACATCCTCTGACACTTATCCAAGAAACCCTGGGCATCCTCACCCTCAACGCCACTGAAATAGGGTGGCTGAAGTCTACCAAACCTCTCAAGACGACGCTGCTCGTCGTCGGGCATAGCCTGAACCATATGCTCTGGAACTGGAGCTGGTGCAGTTGGAGGAATAACCGGTGCAACCACCTAAGCGGGGACCGCCTCTGGCGTTTGAAGTCCCTGAACAACCTGCTCAGGTGTGCGAGCTGCAGGGGTCTGCTGACCACCCCCTGTCTGAGATGTCGCTGCAGTAGCGGTAGCTGAAACTACCTGAGCCAAACCGGAACACACCGATAATATCTGAGCAAGAGTCTCCTGAAGACCAGGAATAGCAATAGATACAGTCTGGCCCTGAACTGGGGCTGCTGGAGCATCAACCACTGGGGGCTGCTCCTGAACTAGTACAACGGGCGGGTCAGCTGGCACTGCCTCAGCTGCCCTACCTCTACCTCTAGCACGATCGCGCCCACGGCCTCTAGCAGGTGGCAATGGAGGTCGTCCACCTCGTCCCGATGCTCGCATTCTCGCCATCTGCGAGAGAATAGAATATAGAACTTCAGTTCTCAAAACAACAAGATTGCACGACAGAGTTCAAGAAAAGTGAAGTGTTTCCTAAAGGTCCGCAGCCTCCCGAGGATAAATACAGGTGTCCCCATACCGATCCACAAGACTCTACTAACCGGCTCAAGACTCATGAGGCCTAGTAAACCTAGGCTCTGATACCAACTTGTCACGACCCCAAATCCGGTCGTGATGGCGCCCAGCACACTGCTAAGCCAGCCTGACCAATTAACAACAATCACGGAGCTACGAACTCACTTTATCCAATTTAAGCATAACTGAATAATTCAACGGTGATAGATATATTAAAAACAGGGAACCAAGTCCCAACACGTGCCAACTCCCAAAGACCGAAGGGTCAAGAGTCAAGAGCCTCTAAAAGAACATAAGTGTAATAATGGTTTACAAGATACCAAGTGCGGAAAGAAATAGCAATACAAAATCGAAAGACAGTAAGAAGGAATATCGGGTCATGCGGACTCTGCAGCTACCTCGAATATCCTACAGATGTCACCTCGAACAGCTACCGGATTACTGCTGAGAGGTACCTGGATCTGCACACAAGGTGCAGGGAGTAAAATGAGTACTGGCAGACTCAGTGGTAATAAACAGGGGTAAGACAGCGCAGATAAGAAATCCGCAATAAAGCACTATGTAAAGCCGTCATCAAATACCCTGTCACGGAATCAATATCAATTGTACCCGTACCAACAAGTACCAGCAAAATAAGTATAACAACTATCGGATGTAGCTAAATGCAATGTAATGCATGATATGACCACTACAGCGCGTAGCCCGATCCAATTTGGGTACCCGTGCTCACTCTGTGGGGGTTCGGACTCCGGAGGGGCTCCTACAGCCCAAGCACAATATTACTGCGGCGTGTAGTCCGATCCAACATATATACCGCTGCGGCGCGCAGCCCGATCCACTACCAGTCAGCT